>JAFVLL020011678.1:0-34567 GCA_021397915.2 Tor tambroides
CCGGTCTCTCGAGGAGAGGCGCTCTCGGCATTTAACGGCGGCGGTGATGAGGCCCTATTCGGATCAGGTGCACCTCATCACACGCCGCCAGACCGAGCTAGTTTCCGCGCCTCTCCTCTCACACACGCCCACTCCCGTCGGGAGCCTGGTGAAGGGCGGCGAATAAGGGACGGGGTGGTGATGATATGAAAGGGGGGAGGCAGCCGACTCGTCACAATGGAAATAGCACAAGTCTAATACTTTTAGAGAAAAGATGGCAATGTTGACTTAAAAACAGGTTCGATCCCGTCTTTCGGTTTTTGAATGAATAGTTGCTCATTTTTTGGCAGAATTCACTATAATTTGGGATCCATGTGTAAAATAAAGTGACCTTTTTCTGTTTTGTTTATTGTCTTGGTTTTTGTCGCAGCAATGTTCAACATCTATGAGCCTCCCGAAGCCTGTTACCAACTCAAAGTAAAAAAAAATAAATAATAATAATAATAATAATAATTTATAATAAAATAATAATTTATACATGAGGTAGAAAGGGGCTTTCATTTTCCATCTATAGAAGGCTAGATTTTCTCAGTAACACTTTATAACCTTAATTACAAATATTAACTAACATTGCTATATTAAATAATATTTAACAGCCCATTAGAAAGTTCAAAATGAGTTACTAGTTAGAAATCATAAACACTAGTTAGAATCATGCACACTATTGTTTAAAAATTAGGTGTCAGTAAGATTTAATTTTTTTTTTTTTTTATTCAGTAAGTTCACATTAAATTTATCAAAAGTGACAAAAACTTTTACAAACTTTTACTTAAAAAAAAAAGAAAAAAAGAATTTTAAACATTGATAAGAATGTAGTTTCTGATAATAAAAATGCAGTGTTTCTTGACCAGATCAGCATATTAAAATGCTTACTGAAGGATCATGTGACACTGAAGACAGGAGTAATGATGCTGAAAATTCTGCTTTGCTGTCAAAGGAATGAATCGCTTTTTTAAAAATATTTAAACAGAAAAGTTATTTTAAACTTCACTAATATTTCATAACATTACTGTTTTTACTATAGTTTTGAACAAATAAAATCTTTTGAATGGTATAACTGTAAAAATTACCTTAAGGGAGACCTGCTTGAAAAAGCTTGTTTTATGGGAACAGCTTTATTTGTGATGATTCTCACAAAACCATAAATTTTAAACAAAACAAATATATGCATTCATGAACTAAGTTGTTTGAATATTTATTCAGTGTCTCAACATCTCCAAAGCAAACACAAACTTCAGCAGGTGTATGGAGGGGTCACTTCAAGAAGAGCAGGGCTGTGTCTTGAGCTTTTGGGCACACAGGTTACCCGAGGCTGTTATATCTTGCTTTCTTGCAGGGGCTCACTCAAGTATTCAAGACATATTTCAGATTTCAGCCTCCAAGTTAGCCCGAGAGACAAACAGATAAAGAAAGAGAATGAAAAAAAAAAAAAATGGAGCAAGATCAAATCTGGGAGAGGAAAGCTGTTTGTTGTGTTTGAATGCAACATTAGATTCCAAAGGCTGGGTCTGGGTTTAAAAGGGTGAAGTGTATGGCATTGGGCCATGGGTCTCACGGTTCAGTACTAGCGGAACTCATACCACTGACGTACCTGTTTACCCAGGTGCTCTCCTCTGGCCATTACTGGGCAACCAGCCAGCAAGGTAGACGAGAGACAACAGACATATTTTCCTTTTATTAAAGATACACATGGTTTCTTGATAAGTGAGAATGACCTAACGTTACAGAGAGAGATGAATATATCGCTCCGTGCTTTTTTTCCCCCTCCACATTGTAAAGTATGGTTCAGTGAGACTAGTGAAAGTGCGTTTTGACCTGAAGTTGACATTACTACAAAATATTACATCACTTTCCACACGTTTCACAGCAATTTCAAAGAGCAATGTCCAGTGAGAGGCACTAAAAGCACTTTTTTTTTTTTTTTAGAAACAGATGAACGTGAATGTGGCAACATTTTATTACGTTGGTTGTTGTACATATCGCGGCAGGTGATTTGTGCTAAAATGTTAATGCTTTGCTTCATTTTAAAACAATGTACCAAGTACACTAAACCCTACCTTAAACATACTCGATAGTGTGAATAAAAGCAATATGAGATAAAACCACATTTGCTGAAGCATCCTTGGCATTTTAGCTTGCTTCTACAAATTTTTGAGCTCTTTTATTGAGCATTGTGACTTTTCATAAAATTTGTACCCAAGCGCTATGCATTGCAAATGCAATTCTGTACCGGGTGAGCTACTGAGCAAGTTTACTATATCAGGATAGCCATAAATATGGAGCTGTTTATTAGTTTACAAATCATGCACTATGGTAAAAGTGTTTTAAGGTCAAAACATCTTTATTAATTGATCATCTGCCCCTGTAGTAATAATTTCTGTGAAAAATTGTTGTTTTATAGGCACTACTGTTCATTTCAGCTGGAAATTGCACTGAATTGTGTAGCTACATTTTAGGAGTTTTGCAAAAATGTTGGTGCTGTAGAGGCAGCCTTTGAGTTTTTTCAAACAAGCAGAAAAAGTATAAAATACACTACATGGCCAGAGATATATGAACACAATCTTCCAGAATGAATGGGACTAGCCCTTAATTCCACTGAAAACGAGTTGTCTTATATTAATACCCATGTTATGATTAAATGTTTGAAAGCACATATGGGTGTGCTCTTTGGGTGTCCACATACTCTTGGCCATATACTGTATTTGGTGGAGACAAGAATAGATTCATAGTCAAATTCAAATCTATTATTCATCTCGGAGCCAGTTCTTCGGTTCTCTCTCGCTGTTCTCTCCTGCTTCACTACTGTGCTGCGCTGATAAACCATTGATAGGGTTGAAAAAGAGCGAGCACTTAAATGTTGAAGAGAATGGGAATAAAACTGGTACTGATAGCTTGTATTCTATATGGAGGAATATAGTAATTCAGTTTGGGAGGTCGGAACATCATTGACTGCCATTGTTTGCTGCCATTGGCGTTCCTCACATAGTAAATAGGCCAAACCAAAATGGCTCCTTCTCATAAATGAACCACTTGAGGACACTTAGCTATGATGGATTAAGGAATTAAATCTACTAGACTTTTTCTTCTGATCTCTGTTGATTTGTTTGGGCATCTATGAAACACATTGGGTTGATTAAAATAATTCAAGAATTGTTTTGGTCAGATTTCATGTAATACTCTTGCTTGATGTTTTTGGATATCATTCATTCATTCTTTTTTGACCAGTATTCACATTATTATCCCATTTGTCACTGGTTAACATGAACATTGTGAATTACAGGAGGGGTTAGGAATGTTTTAAGCAGTTTGTGCAATGTCTTAGTGTGTGGCCGAAAGATTGTTTTTGAATGGAAGTCAAAGGCATTGAACAGGTCAACGTCTTCCTCAGAAACAAACAACAAGCTGTAGCCTTGAATTAGACCCTCCCCTTCATAACATTGCTAAATGTATCTGACAACAGAGCTTATTGCAAAAGCACATATTTAGATTCAGTGTACACTAGATGTTGCATCCTGCAACAGACACAACACATTCAGCGCTAGTCTTTGAAGTCGAACACCGTTAGTCAAAGCCAACATGGACGGCTTTTGAAAGGACTGATCCAAATTCAGCCAAACCATAATATTTGCAGACACTAAATCTAGCCAGAAATGAAAGAAACGTCATGGAGTCTGTATTGTGTCCATCCTGTCTTATGAAAGCTCTGCAGGCTGAGTGTTTAAATAATAAATGAAATGTGCCATGAAGATTGAAAGGATCATGTTCACAATTAAACTGCCATGTAACAATCAGAAGCATGAAGAATTGGAGTTTTCCCTCTGTTAAGATCTCATTCACACTCTGTACTGAATGTTCTGCACATGTAAATGTGATCACAATCGGCCACATGAAAGTGGGAAAATTCAACGGAGAAATATTGTGCTTGGATCACTGGATTTGAAGACGGTGTAAATGCATATGCATGTAGTGTTGACCAGCAAATTGTCATTATAATATTTTTTCTATTAAATAAATATAAAAAGTATTTCTAAAAATATAAATATGTATAATAATATTTACAAATAATATAATATTGTTAATTATAAAATATTTGATAAAGTTTTAATATTTAAAGAACCAAACTCATGGATGACTGACAAGTATGAGTAAGATTTTCTCTCATTTAATAAATCATGGTCTTCATAAAAATATTGTAAGATTTTGATTGATTTCACAGGATGATTTCTTGATCTTAATGAATTTAGTCAGGAAGGTTTTGTATATTCAGAAACCAAAATTAGATGTCATATAATTTATATTGAAAAACAACAACAACAAAATCGCAATGCACTTCACTGGCTCATTGATCTCTGTTCCTGGAATCATTTTGAAGCAACATTTCCTGGAAGTTTCAAAATGATTGTCACTTTATTTAAAGTGACTTTACAAGAATGTATAACAAAATCTGATCTATTTAGCATATATGATGACGTCTGCTTCTCAGACAACAAGAAGTCTTTTTAGTCCTTCTATTTCATTCCTCTTTGTTTTTAAAAGTCCAGAACGCAGAGCTGGCCTGTGTTCTAACGCTGGATTGATTTTAATTTTCCCCTCGGTTGACAAAGAGGATGACGTTTGCTTTTTAAACGGGAAATCAACAGCATTTCAATAAGTCTCTCATCTGCTGACCCTGACCTGAGTGTTTACCGCTGTGGGGAATATAAGTAAATATGCTCATGGAAAACCTCCTGCTCGCATTGCACTTAGGCCTTGAATTCATTATAGTTGCTTATTTTGTTTTCTTTTATCATTATCCAAAAAAATATGACTCCAGAGTTTTAAGTAACCTTTCTTTAAATGACCATACTATCTGTTTTTTTTTTCCAGGAGATGTTGCAGCAATAACAATGGTGTTTGATGAGCATTTGTGAATTTAAAGGTAAAGTGTTTCATTTCTGCACCACTAGCATCATCAAATAGAACTGAAAAAATAAAATAAAATACAAATAAAAAATAAATAAGATATATAATTTGATATTAATATATTTGTTATATATTATTTGTATATTTATTATTTTAAAATATATTTAAAATATTTAATATTTTTATATGCATATTTTCAAATACATACTTCATATTTTAGATGTTTGTAACATTGTAACAAACATTTTAACATCATAAAGTCTTATTGTCACTTTTGATCAATTAATGATTCTTGCTGAATAAAAGTTAATTTCTTAATTTTGTTCCAAAAGAAGAAAGAATAAGTAGTGAATAATGTTTCAAAAGCTTTCTATTTCAGCTAAATGCTATTCTTTTGAACTTTATTCATCAAAGAATTCTGAAAAAAAAAAAAAAAAATACTGTTTTCAACATTTCAAAAATTATTTTGATCTTGTGATCATTTGGTGTGTATGTATGTATGCATGTGTGTGTGTGTATATATATATATATATATACACATATATACACACACACAGACAAATAAAAATACATACTTTATATTTACAGATTCTCTAATATATTTCAAAATGTTTTAAAAAATATTCTTTATTTTTTTAGATATTGGTGTATATGTGGTTAATTAACATTATTTTTAATCCATAATATTCCTTAAATGGATTTTTGTCAGTGTGTAAATGCAACGTTTCAAATGATACTGGATGTAACACCATGAAAACTCTTAGAATGACTCAAAAAATGAGTCTCAGTGAAACAAAGCATTTACTGAATGATTTCAATTGTAGCATTTTTCCGAACAATCCTCAAGGAGCAAATAATTTTTACTCACTGTTGTCATTTGAAAATCACAAAGCTTGGTTTATCAGCAGGTGAATCTGTTCCTCTGCACTAATATCCTGGAGGAAGAACAGACCCAATGCAAATGCCCCATAAAACTGCAGAACTAAACGCAGCCTGGGGTTGCCAAAGTCATAACTCTAATCCCCCGTCTCTGGCGCAGAACACTGGTCTGTCACATCAAGGGCAATACCATTTCCTCTCAAATAAGAATATATGACTTCTTCACTAGCCAGTAATGCTGCTTAATGCCTTATGGGAGAGAATGACTTTTTGGAGAGTGTGTGAGCTGGACCTTGATTTAGCCTGTTGAGATTGAACAAAATGATGAACCTGCCGTGTTTGTGAACTGAAGCTCACACATGCCCAGAAATCAGTCTGTTTTCATTTTAGCGCTGTCTGTGTATGTGAAGGGAAAAAACTCTGCTGAGCTCCGTTTCCAGAGGAACAACAAAACATTTTATTTCTGTTGGCATTCTGGATAAAAGCAGAAGACAATAGAAGTAATAAACATTTAATGGACAATTGTGATTCTACATTAGGAAGACATGAGCATTTCACTTTTTAAAATCATACTCCAGTGTTTTCTCTATACAATTGGATCAAAACAATATAACCTATATTACAAAACTAGTATTTACATTTTTCCATATCAAAGTACTTTTTAAAACACATGTAATGTTTTTCCTATAGGAGACATGTAGGATTTTCCATCTTACCTATGCAGTCGTACACGTCCAATATTTGTTGACGTAAATGAAAAATAAGTATTGTGGAAAACTCATGGAATGACGCTAGACGCTCTCTGCCTGACACTTTATATGAATTATATACGACCTGTCTAAAATAGCAGGCTTGTCCCTATAAACAAATGGTAATATATGTCTTTTTAATGTAACTTACATTTTTATGTCATGTTTTACTGATTTGCATGGATCAGCCCGGGGCCTTTTCAGACTAAATATTGTAAATGTTGAAGGGCCCCTCATACTCCATCATTAGAGTTGAAATCAGTCAGTCAAACCAAGCCAAGAAATATTTCAGATTTGAAGTCCGTTTTGTCAAACCGTACAGGCTGTGGGTGAGAGAGGTTTGGCAGATTTACTTGTAAAATCTTTCCTGAACAACTTGTCACTTTCCAGCCCAACAAACAATCAACATGAACTCAAAATCAAAATATACTTTCTTAAAACATGTTCCTGATGTTACTGTGCACAATTCATTGCTGCTTGCAATTCCAAATAATAATAATTAAAAAAAAAAATTGCTGGAAAACCAAACCAAATCTAATCTAGAAAAGCCAATTTTTCAGAATCTATTCAATTCTCAAAGGATAAACTGTAAATTGTTCTCAAAAATGTATCATGTGACAGAAAACAAAAGGGTTACGAACAGGTTCATGATGACTTAAACACACATTTCTTCATAATCACCTTCCCAACTCCCAACAGCATCATTGTAATAGGACAATTACAGACTGAAGACTGAAGTCCACATGTAGACAAAAAGACTCTCATGCATTATTAGTGCAAGCAAGTCATATACAATTTACAGAAGTCCACAGTCCTGATGGATCAGCGCCAGGGTGGGTATCGCCACAGCAGTGAAACATGAAGGCAGCAGCACAGGAGATCTATGAACGCTACCATATTACAGATCAGATGAGTGGCTTTCAGAACTGAGCTGAGGAGCTCACAGGTGGGTTACAGTAAGTTTGGACAGGTGGGGAACTGTAATTGGGAAACGAATGACAATGAATAGTTAAAGGGGTTGTATCATGAAGAATCAAATTTACCTTTAAAAAGTGGTTTCACTGAAACCGAGGTGCAAAACAGATCATTATGAAACCTTCTTAAACATCAACATATTACCACTCACTTTGAAATGGCACTGATGCTCATTCGGCATTGTCACAGTGAGGAATGACGGCTCAAGGTGGTTGTTTATCTTAATGGCAGTTATTCGGCTGGTTTTTAACAAGGTCCCCAAAAATTTCAGTCCAGTTTTGCTCTGATTGTTTATGTAATGCTTTTTACGAAGAGGCTGTTACTAAAGGAGGGGCCAGTTAAAAACTACAGTGTATCAGACAGCAAATCCACAAGCTTGCAAGCAAATTGTTGTTGCTCGTTTTACATGCAAAAATGTGTTTGCATGTCTTAAAGGCACAGCAGCAAAACAAAAATGGCGTGGAAAATATGGACAGATAAATTATGACATGGCGGGAGGAAAACAGGTAGAAAAAATTTTTACTTCAAACAAATAAATAATTTGAAACAACAGTGCTTGTTTGAATAGAAAAGTGAATGGACCCTCTCAGTTGCCCTGAGCATGGTTGTTTCTGGCCTCTCATACTGTACAGTTTGGGGTCAGTAAGATTATTTATTTATTGATTGAAAAATAAATGTATAATGTTTTTAAGCAGCTATGTATTAAATTCAACAGAAGTGAAATAAAGACTTGTCAGGGTGCTAAAATTTCAGCTATACCTTAACAGGAATAAATTACATTTTAAATATATCAAAATAAGAGAGAGTAATTTTAAATTGTAATAATATTCCAGAATATTACTATTTTACTGTCTTTTAGATCGAATAAATTCTGCCTTTACCTTTAGTCCCATAGTGAATGAATGCTACAAGATTACAAAGATCAAACTCAACAACTTGCACATTTTTGTGCAAATAAACAGGCATGCCACTTTGCATGTGGTATTTCAGTGCAAAACCTTTCATTTGATTCCCTAAAAATAATAATTTACATATTATGATACCTCATTCATATGTGAATTTGTCTTACTATATACAAGTATTTCCTTAGACAGAAAGCTCATCACTATTTTCCTGGAACAATTAATGCTGCACTATTACTGCCCACTATTTACTTAAACTCAAACTGAATGAAAGTCAGTCATAACGGACTATGAAAAGGGCCGTTATTTCTTTTAAGAGAATAATGAGTATGCATTCTTGCATGAATTATGTCTGAGAGTCTAGCAAATATGCTTAACATGAAACCAACAAGAGCAATGAAAAATCTCACAGCTCATTCCGAACAGCTGGTGAGTCAATCTTCTGTGAACCATATCAGTCAAAATAAACTTTATCTAAGGTGCATTTACATGTTGGACCTGCTCTGTTTATTGAACAAACAAAAAAAATCAGTAAATAAATACAATAAAGAAACATGTTGCCAGAAGGGCTGCCATTTGCGATTATCCTCCACAAGCAGAGGAGATCTTTGCCTGGTTTAGGCATATTGTCCATGACACCAAACACTGAACCTCTGAGGTGCAGGTATGTGGTGGAACTAACAGAAGGAACATGAGCCTGGAGCGCTGCAAAGGGTCAAGACTGCCAGTGAACTGAGGCACTGCTGAATTTGGCCCCTGCGGTACATCATAGGGATGAATAGAGAGAGCTCAGTCACTGTCCAAACTAAATAAGCAGCAAAGTCCTGCTGGAAACTCCAGCTTATGGTTGCTGTGTTTTGGAACCATCTTAGGCAACAAACCAGCTATTAGCTGGTCATGCCAGTTAAAGAGGTCTTTGGAACATGGTACTTGAGCTCAATAATGACACTACTGACTTCTGTAGAGCTGCTTATAGCTGAACTGAATTTGTTCATAATTGATGGACTTTAGAGTTATTGTACAGAAGTGAATCAACACTGAATGAACTGGAGCTGAATAATGGGACTATTGACATTTTAGAGCCTTTTGGGGGAGGGGGGGGGATGGGCAGAATTTGAATTTGTCTAATATTTGAGGTTTGCATCATTGATTATGTTATTTTCCTGTTTATTACGATGAAGCTGCTTGGAAATAATGTGTTTTGTAAAAAGCGCTACATAAATAAAGGTGACTTGACTAGACCAAGGCTATTATAATTAACTAAAACCATAAAATGTGTTACTTGAAATAAAATAAATGTTAACTGAAATATAATAAAATATAAAAAAAAACTTAAACTTATTTTATTTCAGCTAGTTTCCCAGGTAACATTTCTCATTTTCATTTAATTTAATTTGATGTACTGAAAATAAACTGTCATGCCTGAAAAAAAAATATAGAGGTATATTTAAAAAAAAAAACTAATACAAAACACAATATACAAACTTAACAGGAAAGCAGAGAATATAAAAATAAAATCTAATTCAAAATATTAAAGGTGCTGTATGTAATTTGTCTGACTTTACTATAAAGCATGAAAATACCATAATTTAGGAAACATTTTACGTTCACATACTTGTTTCTCTGAAAAAATGCTACAGCCAGTTTTTCTATTTTGAAATGTGCGTTTTGTATCGAACATCTGTTTTGGTTTTGGTGATTCTGCCCACTTTACCCAATAGTATTTTTACACCCCGGGTTGCCAGTTGATTGAAAACACAGCATATTACAAATGATCTGGGTCAGAGATTGCATTCGCATCGATTCTACTCTACCTAAAAAACCTTGGCATCCATCTTGAAAGCTCTATGACCAGAGGTATATTAAAATGAGGATAAATCAATTCATCAACTTACAGTGTAAGCCTCGTCACCTTCCATTGTCAGTTGTGTGCCCTCAATCTGGCAACCCTCGTGAGCATAGAATCCGAGAAGGAGGGGTGGGAGAAACAACTCCCTCCAATATTTTGAATTTGCACCCATTTCCACCGTTTGCTGTCAATATTATATTCTGCACCTTTAACAAAATCTATAATAGTATCTCAATGATACTTAAATTACACTGGACTTGACTTAGGCTAGCTAGAAACCAGTTATCATGTTTCAAAACCATCTTAATCTGGATTTTCCAGAGCTAAAACACTGTGAAAAATCTGTAGGAAGCACTCTGTCCATTGTACCCGTCTGCCAGCCCTCTTTATTTAAGTATTGAGGGCCTCTGATCAACATGTGTCTGTCACTAATGGAAATGCAGAGGCGGCTGAATTAAATGAGGTGGGGAAGGGGAGGTGTGTTTGTGAGTTAAAGCTCCTGGCTTTGCGCTTGTTGACTGGAAGAAGCGAGTGAGTGAGCAGTACCTGTACTTCCTCTCTCTCTCTCTTTCTTTAAAATCTGGTGCTCTCATGTTTCAACATGCGAATTTTGGGGAGCGTACTGGCCCCCCTGTACCCGTACCCCTGGTGCTGCTCCTCCAGTCATTGAGCTGTGGTAGTGGATGGAGAACTTCCACTGGAGCTGGAGCAGGTGGAGCCACTGTCTTCAAAGATGGAGATTTCGATCTGGACAGCCACAGTCAAGGGTTAAATGCTGCGATGCTGAAATATAACTACGCTAGTATGAAAAATGTAAATACTGTATTAAAGACCCCATTCAATTGTTTAATGAGCATTGCTTCTTGTGATATTTCGTTTTTAATCAGGACATTTGGGTGAATATATCAAAGGGTTCATCAGCCAGTTTCAGGAGGTGTCATATTTACATTTCTGCATTTGAAGATGATTAAATCCAATTTACGTTGCATTCACATTACACATTTTATTAGTTCATGCAATTGAACCAATAAATTATTGTTGCTTGCACTCTACTGTTGGCTTCATGATTTTTATTTTAATTGTATTAATCTAAATTGTTCATATATAATTTAGAATTATATCAGTTTATTGTATGATTTTATATTTTACAAATATTATTAAATAAGAATATATGACAATGAGTTCAATAAGATTAATATTCATCAATATTGTTGTTTTTTATCCCAGAAGAGACTGAATATGTAAAAGTTTGAGGTCAATATGTTTTTTTAAACACATAAATAAATACTTTTGTTTAGCAAGTATGCATTAAATTTATAATTGCTCAAATGTGACAGTAAAGACAAATTATTTCTATTTCAAATAAATACTGTTCTTTTGACCTCTCTATTCATCAAAGAAAAAACAATATTAAGCAGCACAAACTGTTTTCAAAATTGATAATAATAATAATTATAATAATAAATGTTTGTTGAGCACCAAATCAGCATATTAGAATAATTTCTGAAGGATTATGTGACACTAAAGACTGGAGTAATGATGCTGAAAATTCAGCTTTGCATCACATGAATAAATTGCATTTTAAAATATATTGAAATAGAAAATAGCTGTTTTAAATTATAATAATATTTCAGAATATTGCAGTTTTTACTGCATTTTTGATCAGCTTTGGTAAGCACAAGTGACTTCTTTCAAAGACAAAAAAAAATCTTATGCCAAACTTTTTAACGATGGTGTAATTACAATAACTGTTTGTATTGTAAAGTACACATAACATTTAGATGGCCTTACCATTCATAGACATGCCCTAAAAGCCACAAAACCCAAATTTGGACCCTAAAAATGTTCTAGATGAGAGCTGGACAGCTGTTAAACACATTCCCTCCTAACAAGAAACTTAGACCTAATCAGATGTTGAGAATATGCAATATTTTGCAAACGTGGTAGCATAGCAATAATGGAATTTAACCCATCGACCGACTGATTTAATTTAAGTTGAAAATGTCTTTCCTATGAGCTAAACCAAAGCTCTGTGATGAGTTACTGGTGGTCAGTGTGGTAGGAACTGAATGGCAGCTATTGTTTGCCCATTGCTCCTAAGGTGACAGCTGGTTGGATTGCACAGGACTGTGAGCTGACGACAGGTTGCCGAAGCCAGCCGGGCCTGCAGTCAGCGGGAAGAGGGAGGAACGGGATTGCCAAGCTAGCTTGATGGTTCACTGGATAGATTTCCCGAAAGGAATCACCCAAAATTATGGGATCCAAAGAATAATATGTTCCTGGAGGATCTTTTGGGAGTGCATTTACTGTCATACCTGAAGACTGTGGAAATATAATAGACATTGAGAGAAAAGGAACACACAATAGTTTCTTGAAAGATACTGAAATTTCATTACGTATGACAATTTAATATAGATTGTGAAGAAAAAGGAAACAAAAATAATAATCAAAAAGGAAACGGGTTACCAAGGCAACTAGAAGACTACTGGGGTACATGCAGTGTGTTGAGCCTGATCTCTGCAAAGTGACAAGCATTCAGCCAGGCATCAGAAGACTTGACAGGAGCAATGCAGCAACATCTCATTAGGTGAGTTGCTTAGAAACAATTAGTCTAGTTCACGCAGACCCAACAAACAGAAACATTTTAAACCTTCTACAGATGCTTGTTGGACTTATAATGTGAAAAACATAACCGGCATGTTCAAAATGCTTCAACAAATACAGGTTTTACACACTGACCCAACAAACTGTTAGAATTCGGCCTAACTTGGTTGTAATTTTGCTGGAAAACTGTGAACTAGTCCCAAAGATGCATTTGTTTGATCAAAAATACAGTAAGAACAATAATATCAAGAAATACGATTACAATTTAAAATAACTTTTCTATTTTTACATGGTTTAAAAAGTAATTTTGAATTTTCAGCAGTAATTATTCCAGTCTTATTTGTGCAAAAACAATGTTCAGAAAGAAATTACTAGTAAATAATGACAAAGATTTAAGTAAACCTTCCAAAGTAAGGTTTAATTACAAATTAAACATGACTTTTCTTCTTAATATTCTTAAATCTTAATATTTTCTTGTAAAATGTAGTCCAATAATGTTTTTTATTTACAACTTCTTTATTTTTTATTTTACAGTACAGTGTCACATGATCCTTCAGAAATCATTCTAATATGCTGATTTTGTGCTCAAGTAACATTTTTTATAAGAATGTCAAAAATGGTTGTGCTGCTTCATATCTTTGTGGAAATGTGTACACTTTTTTCAGGAGTATTTGTTTGAAAACAAAAATTGTAACACTGTAACTACAATTTAATGTATGCTTGCTGAATAAAATCATTAATTAAAAAAAAAAAAAATCTTACCGGCCCAATCTTTAGAGTAACTACTTTATTTTAGCATTGCTCATGGGGATTCCCTCAATTCTGTACACTCTCTGCAGCTTTTAAAAGGTACAATTTTGTACCTTTTAGGTACTAATATGTACCCTTTAAGTACAAAGGTGTACCTTTTGAAAAGGTACCGCCCCAGTGATAGCTTTTGTACCTTAATTTCTGAGATTGTAGTTCATTATTTAGAGATATTAACACAAAGGTCAAACAATGTAGGTATTTTAGTCAGTCTGGCTTTGAATATTAATGGCTTCAAACTCTAGCTGTCAAACAGTTCAAGTGTCTTTAAACCTGCTTTAATTTGTTCGTCTTGACAAATGTTCCTTTTCTAGTTATTCTTAATCGCACAGACAAAGTGTTTCCAGGTCTGGCCCCAGGTGAATTTTGGTCTCACAGTTTCCTAGCTACAAGCACAGTGCTGGAAAATGGAAAGAAATGCCTACAAATAAGACTGATTTTCCATTCTGCTTTATATCAACATATCAAAGTGTCATCTCGGCTGAACGGCTGAAGGTGAAGTGATATTCTTTGTACAGATTGTGATGAAAGTGTGACTCCCCATTTTGGAAAGAACAGTAGACACACAATCACAACAGTATTGACATGTATCATGCTTTGCCAAACTAATTATAAACCATCTTTTTTTTTTTTTTTTGAAATATCAGACGTGAAAGGAAACCATGGCCATGGGAAAGTATGTTAAACTAAAGTGACAGCTAAAAGTTATTTTTTTTTAATATAGTTTTTTCAGTAAGCAAATAAGATAAGTCATCAAAGTTCATAGGTTGTACTTAGCTCTTTCAAGGTGGTGCCAACACTTTAAAAAAAAAAAAAAAAAAACTTCCCGACTGTTTGCAAAGGATACCACTCTCATGCCTCTCTCGATGGGGTCTGTGAGGAGCAAACCTCTGGGTGCATAGATCTTCTCATTCTGCTCCTGAATATACATGCTGATCTTTTTCAGGATCTGTGGGGGTCACAGAAAAGACACAGTGAGGAGGACAAACAGAGGAAGAGAAAGGTTATTATAAACCCCCCTAGTGGTCCCCCTAGTCAACATAACAAAAAATAAATTAATGCATAAAAAAGAATAAAAAATACTAATAAATAGACAGTGTCAAACAAACAAACACAAAATACCCTCATGGTAACATGCATGACACTAATGTAATAAACTTTAATTTAACAACATAAGATGTAACAAAACATTATTACAACATTAAAATATTATTATAGTTTATATATATATATATACATATATATATATATATATATATATATAAAATTAGAATTAATAATAAATAATAATTAATATTAAAAAAAGCAACTACAATATAGCTGATCTAAAAACAATAGAAGTCTATGGCATTATAAAGCTAAATAAATGCACATATTATTATACTGTATATTGTCAGAGCCATTTGTGAAAACATCAAAGCTGTGTAACAGTAGTTTATTTAGATTACTGGAGTTTATTTGTTTGACTTTTCAAGTGAGCATTGCAAAGGCTGTCTGTGTTTCTCTACCCCAGTGGGGTGAAACTGTGCATCACTTTGCTACGCTTTGCTTTCCACTCTACAGAACCGGCCGTGAAAAGGGACGAGATGTTTGTAATAAGGGAAGAAAACAGATCTGTTCTGAGTTCAGTGGCCATGAACAAACTTCAGGATGAGCAATGACTCACAGGAGTAAATCCAACACATGCTGCTAATATGCTACTTGGCGCAACCCAAAATGAAATATGTTTTTCCAGAACAAAGTGCACAAGCACACTTTTGTCCAAAAACTTACATTCATTTATCATGATAAAAATTCCATGTAAATATGCAGTGAGCTCCAAAAGCCTGGGACCACCAGTGGAAATGCTTTTTCATTATAACTTATATATCAGCATAATATATTGAGTGGAAAGTTGAATCGAAAAATTAACATGAATAGCTTAGTGTTTGGTATGTCGTCCTTTAGCTTTAATGACTTTAATGCACTTACATTTACATTGATTCATTTAGCAGACTCTTTTATCCAAAGTGATTTACACTGCATTTAAGGTAAATGCTGTATTGGTTCCCTTGGATTTAAACCCATGACACTGACATTGCTATTGCCATGCTTTTTTAACATCACAACTTGAAAAGTAATAAAGAAAATTTAAATCCTAAAACCTCCTGTTTATTTACAAATTCAGATTAAATATTGAATTCCAGATTTTCAGTGCAGTCTTAGATTTCTGAATCCCACTGTATATGTATATTTTTATATCTTATATTCTTCTGATGATTGTCAGCCACAGAGCTGGTACTAGTTGTGTCATTCTGGGTCTCACAATGTTTTATTTTTGATTTATTTTATTAAATGGCACAATAGCACAGGTAAAGTAAAATTGTCAATAGAGCGCCACAGAATTCAGAAAAGTAAAAATCTCATCTCATTTTCTCCATTGAGAAACTGATTTTTAGTGATAACTATTCAAAAAGAGACGTACAATGAGATCTGAAGTTGTTAAGCAATGATTTATGCTTTTGGAGAAGCTAAAAAGAGCTCAATGGTAACTGTCTATTCCCATAAAACACTGCAGATGGCATTAAGTCATTATGTCTTCTGAATTTTTTAAAAATGCCTAGGGAAGAAATGAATGTCAAATATACCACTGGAGGAAAGGCAACTTAAAAACTGGCTTGTGATTACTATACGTTTATTTGAAATATTGACCGCTCACTTTTTCATAACAAAAATATATTGATTTTTTTTAATCGATTTATTCTAATTTTACAGTGAAAATGTGAAAGGTAGTCTGTAAAATTTCCAACTCGTGTACCACAGGTTGAGAACTACTGCTGCTCAACAGAACTAAAGGTCATTTTTTGATTTTTGTCTCAAGCCTTGACGTGTGACACAGTGCAGCACGCTCTAAATCTTTGTCTCCACTGCCCTGACTTGTGTGTAATCACTCGTCTTTGATGAGGAAGATGCTTATCATGCTAGCCCAGGGCATGAGGGAACTCATCCATGCCCACTCACGTGTGGCCTCCTGTCAGCTGGAGCGACAAACAGAAGTGCTCATCATGGGTGGGTGCAGTTTATCAGAGTTCACCATTAAGGTGGGCATTTTTACAGTCTGGAGTTTACAAATAACTCTCTTAAATAAGCCTGATGTGATCTCTGAGTTCAGGCATGAATGATGTCACTTTTCAAACATGTTAAAGCATGAAGATGAATATAGTTGGACAGAGTCTTTCAACTTCACGTCCGCTCTGTCTCAGTGCAGGTGAAGCACACCTGTGTGGAGTAATTTGCTGGCCTTTGGAAGTATATCGCAGCACTGAATGCCATGTTATGATTTGGTCAGATATGCCCATTGCTGGACAGGTGCTCACCACAAGGGAACTATTGTCTAAGCAGGGCGTATCTACGCATATCAAACCTTATCTCAACTTCGTTTGCCTGCTATTCAAAGAAAGTGATTTCCATCTGCCACTGCAAACGTGTGTGGTCAGATTCAAATGGGCCGGCACATCAAAATGTTCAAACTTTCTAATGTTTTGGTTCTGTGTGAATCCTTGGGTGACCAGGCCTGAATGCTCGTCTTTGATCTTCAAAGGCGTCCATGGGTTGGAGCTGTTCTCAATCTTACATCTCAGAACTGGCTTCTTGATGAATGTTGAGTGTTTTGTAAATGAAACAGGAGAAGACTTTATCTTGATACCTTTTCATAGCGTGTCTCCATGCACAGGAAGATGATGTAGGCCGTAGCACAAGCCAGGCAGCCTTCCAGGTAGGACTGACCGCCAATCTTTTCAGCCTCTGCATAATAGCAGTTCAGCGTCTTCACTGTTTCTTCGAACAGGCTCCTCTCGATCTGTGCATAACAGTCAGTTTAAACTCAGCCAGTGGATCCTCTGCAGTGAATGGGTGCCATCAGAATGAGAGAAAACATCACAAGGAGGAGGTGACTTGTGGCCAAGTATGGTGACCCATACTTGGAATTTGTGCTCTACATTTAACCCATCCAAGTGCACACACACACACAGCAGTGAACACACACCCGGAGCAGTGGGCAGCCATGTTGTGGCGCCTAGGGAGCAGTTGGGGGTTAGGTGCCTTGCTCAAGGGTCTCACCTCAGTCGTGGTATTGAGGGTGGAGAGAGTGCTGGTTATTCACTCCCCCCACTGACAATCCCTGCTGGACCTGGGACTCAAACCTGCAACCTTTGGGTTACAAGTCCGACTCTCTAACCATTAGGCCACAGCTGCCCCACAATAATCCACAAATAACTCACACGAATCCAGTCCATCAATTAACATCTCGTGACGCAAAAAGATGCATTTTGCAAGAAACAAATCCATTATTAAGACATTAAGATGTTAAAAATTCAAACCATTGCTTGGTCTTCTACCCACAACACTGCTTTCTACAATGAAAAAAGTTGTCTGGTTTGAATCAGGAGAGAAATATGCACATATCAAGCACTGTTTACAAGTAAAAACAGTTCTAAACAAATATGTTGGTGGATTTTGATGTGCGAGGACAATAATAATGGAAAAGTTATTATGGATTATGGACTATACCTATCATTATTATTAGTTTTAATTAGATTATTATCAGTTTTATTATTAGTTAAAATGCCTTGATGTATTTGTTTCTCACAAATACATAGTTTTTAACAACAAAAGATGTTAACTGATGGACTGTAGTCATGTGGATTATTGTGATGTTTTTATCAGATGTTTGAATTCTCATTCTGATGGCACCCATTCACTAGAGAGGATCTCTTTGTGAGCAAGTGATGTAATGCTAAATCTTCAAATCTTTTTCAAATCTGTTGCAATGAAGAGACAAACTTATCTACATCTTGGATGGCCTGAGAGGGAGTAAATTTTCAGCGAATTGTCATTTTTGAGTAAACTATTCCTTTAAGATTGAGGCAATCAAAAGTTTTAAGATGAAAACAATGCACCATGGGATGTGCAACCACATAAATGATACTCACCCTGCTGTCCAGCTCTGCAGGGAACTTGGTCTGGAATTTGCAAATGGTGCCATCACTGTAGTCTCTCTGAATGAAGACCTTGGTGGCCAGAGACGCACTGTGACGCAGCTCCTGAAGGTTGTGAAACTAAAAAGAGGTGCAAAATACATCAGGACTGTCTCAAAGGGGGCGCTCATGAGCACACTTCTGAAACTTAAAATGACAAATGGCACAGTCACTAGGCCAATGATATGACTAGCGCCTTGTATGTACATCATTTGAAACATTTTTCATGTAAATCATTACTTGCACAGTTAAATCATTGTACATGTGGATAAGAATTTCTGATTTGACACTTAAAATTGAGAGGGTCCTGACAGGATGACATTGTGTCAATTAATTTAATGATTTACGGTTTCTATCTCTTCCAAGACACACAGAAAACCTATGATATAAAATGATAGAGACTGGCCCTACATCAAGAGTCTATCAAAATGAAAAACGGACAGGGGTCTCTGAAGCAATAATATTTTAAAATATGAAGGAATATGTATGCATGTTTATAAAATCCAGGCCAGAAAGAAGACAGAGCATCAATCAAAAGAAGGAAAAGAAACACTCAATGAGTTTTTTCAAGACTTTATGTGTAAAAACCATCTTCACCAGCTCTGGAAGCATCATGAAATAGATTTAGAGAGCCAAGAGAGAGAATGAAACCTGATAGATCCAAGACACAAATCCAGCTCTAATGACCATTTGCTGTGTCCCATTCCTCCTGATTCTCTAATTGACAATCAGACAGACATATTCCAGCACTCAGTCTGTCTACAGTGGCTGCCGGCAAAAAAATGGTTCATAAATTTCATTTTCAAATAATGATAACTGCATGAATTAAGAACAGAATGCAGCTGAGCGTATCACTTAACACACTGTAAGCAATGCTTCAGTTTATTTATTTCGAGACCTTGTTTCCCCCTTGTAAACAAATCCGTATTTTAACAGATCAAGACATAAGACAAGGCTCACAGCTTTATTTTCAGCAAAAATGAATTGGCTTCACAGCTGCAGTCTCATTAGTGTAACTGCTGAAAGCTTTGATGCCAAAAATAAGTCTATTGTTAATCCTCCCTATTGCTAACATAGTAAAGTTACTTTGCAAGGCCAGTTCTGACAAATACAGAAAGAATGATAAAGGTTTAATAGTTTTTTAAAGGTGTGAAATATGACTTTGGTCTAGATGACAGAAAAAAAACAAACAAAAAAAAAAAAAACCCCACAAATCTTTAATACCGCCATTGTTTCTCCTAAAAAGTAATGAGATTAAACTGAAAACAAACAGATAGTTTTTTTGTTTAATAATGCCTCAGATGGCTTTAATTAAAAAAAAAAAAAAAGATTTAATAAATCATAATTTTAAATAAGCTTCAAAATAAGCTAAAACTTCTGAAGATCAGATTTCTTTTTTACTTATTTATTTTTATTTAAAAAACAGGATCTTGGAAAACCTGGATATATGAAGGATTTTTAAAAGTGTTTTCTAGAGCTGGAAAAGTAATGGAAATTAATAAAATCATCTAGTTATGTCAAGCTCAATAATTTATAATTTATCAGCTAGAAATGACTATTTATGAGTAAAAATAATTTTAAATACCTTATCCAGTAATCACTAATGACTCGAAAAGCCATGTAAATCCATTGGTCATTAGAGTGTGAAACCTGAAGAACATTCAGTTCTGGAATTATGGTATTGAATTATTTAAATTTTAATTACAGTATTATTTTTATTTAATTTATATACACAGTATCTCACAAAAGTGAGTACACCCCTCACATTTCAGCAACAATTTTAGTATATCTTCTCAAGGGACAATACTGCACAAATGAAACTGGGATATATATTAGAGTAGTCAATGTGCAGCTTGTATAGAAGTACAAATTTACTGTCCTCTAAAAATAACTCAACATATAACCATTATTGTCCAAATAACTGGCAACAAAAATGAGTACACCCTAAGTGAACATGTCAAAATTGTGTCCAAAATGTCAATATTTTGTAGGAGCACCACTGATATCTGCACTGCCTTAATCCTCCTGGGCATGGAGTTCACCAGAGCTGCAAAGGTTGTTGCTGGCATCCTCTTCCACTCCTCCACAATGACATTATGGAGCTGCTGGATGTTAGACACATGGTGCTTCTCCACCTTCCACTTGAGTATGCCCCACAGGTGCTCAATAGGGTTCAGGTCTGGAGACATACTTGGCCACTCCATCACCTTCACCTTCAGCTTCATCAGCAAGGCATTTGTCATCTTGGTGGTATGCTTGGGGTCATTATCATGTCGGAAAACTGCCGTTCGGCACAGTTTCTGAAGGGAGGGCATCAACTTCTGCTTCGGAATGTCACAGGACATATTGGAATCCATGTTTCCCTCAATGAACCACAGCTCCCCAGTACCAGCAGCACTCATGCAGCCCCAGATCGTGATGATACCACCAACATGCTTGACTGTATTACAAGACACAGTTTTCTTGGTACTCCTCACCAGGACATCACCACACATGCTGGACACCATCTGAGCCAAACAAGTTTATCTTAGTCTCATCAGACCACAGGACATGGTTCTAGTAATTCATGCTCTCGGACAGGTTGTCTTCAGCAAACTGTTTGCAGGCTTTTTTGTGAGCCAGCTTCAGAAGGGGCTTCACTCTGGGACGACGGCCATGCAAACCAACTTGTTGCAGTGTGCGGCGTATGGTCTGAGCACTGACAAGCTGACCTTCCACTTCTGCAACCTCTAAAGCAATGCTGGCAGCACTCATGCATCTGTTTTTTGAAGTCATCTTCTGCACCTGATGCACAGCATGAGGACCTAACTTCTATGATCGACCCTTGCGAGGCCTGTTCCGAGTGGAACCCGTCTTGGAAAACCTCTGTATGACCCTGGCCACTGTACTGTAACTCAGTTTCAGGGTGTTACTGAACTTCTTATAGCCTAGGCCATCTTTGTGGAGAGCAACAGTTCTAATTCTCAAATCCTCAGAGAGTTCTTTGCCATGAGGTGCCATGTTGAACATCCAGTGGTCATTATGAGAGAATTGTACTCAAATTTTAACTGCTTTAAAAAGCACCAAATTTTAACTGCTCTAATACTAGATACACAAATTTGTATGGTCCTGTCAAGCAGACAAAAACATGAACATGATGAATAGGACATGTGGCTTTGATGGTTAAACGACGTATAGCTGTTATAACTTAGGGTGTACTCACTTTTGTTGCCAGCTATTTTGACAATAATGGCTGTATGTTGAGTTATTTTTAGAATACAGTAAATTTGTACTGCTCTACAAGCTGAACATTGACTACTCTAAAATATATCCAAGTTTCATTTCTATAGTATTGTCCCTTGAGAAGATATCCTAAAATGGTCGCTGAAATGTGAGGGGTGTACTTATTTTTGTGAGATACTATATATATATATATACACATATAGTGCCTTGCAGAAGTATTCAAACCCCTTCATTTTTTTCATGTTTTGTTATGTTGCAGCTTTATGTTAAACTGCATTAAAAAAAAAATTTCCACATCAATCTACACTCCATACACCATGATGGCAAAGCAAAAACAGAACTGTCACAACTTTGTAAATTTATAAAAATTAAAAAATCTGAAATAAGTATGTTGCATAAGTATTCAAACCCTTAACTCAGTACTTAGCTGAAGCATCTTTATCGCCTCAAGTCTTTTTTGTTTGATGCGACAAGCTTTGCTTATCAGCATTTGGCAATTATCTGCCATTCTTCACCTCACCTGTTCACCTCTCAAGCTCTTTCGGGTTGGATGGGGGCAGATGCACATTTTCAGGTTTCTCCAGAAATATTTGATTGGGTTCAAGGCCAGGCTGTGGCTGGGCCACTCAAGGACATTCACAGAGTTGTCTATAAGCCACTCTTGCTGTGTATTTAGGGTCATTGTCCTGTTGGAAGGTGAGTTTTCTGCCCAGTCTGAGGTTCTGAATGCTCTGGACTGGGTTTTCATTAAGGCTATCTCTATTTTTTGGTGCACTGAGCTTTTCTTCTACTCTGATGAGTTCCTCAGTCCCTGCCGCTGAAAAACAGCCCCACAGCATGAGGCTGCTACCACCAGACTTTATTTTTTGGCTGGTACTCTGCAGGTGATGGGCAGAGCTGGTTTTCTTCAAACATGATGCTTGGAATTGAGGTTCATCAAACCAGAGAACATTTTTTCTCAGAGTCTGAGGGTCCTTTAGGTGCTTTTTTGCCAATTCCGTGTGGGTTTTTGTGTGTCTTCACTGAGGAGAAGATTGAGTTTGGCCACATTGACATAAAGCCCAAATTGGTGGAGTGTTGCAGTGATGTTTGTCCTTCTGTAGGTTTCTCCCATCTGCATATATGATCATGGAGCTCAACTAGAGTGACCATCAGGTTCTTGGTCACCAGTCTAGACAAGGCCCTTTTCCATCAGTTGCTCAGTTTGGCCAGCTCTAGGAAGAGTTCTAGTTGTTTCAGATGTCTTCCATTATGGATAATGAAGGCTACATGATTCTGTGAATCTTCAATGCAGCAGAATTTTTTCTGAACTCTTCCCCAGATGTGTGGCTTGACGCAAATCTGTTTCTGAGCTCTGCAGGCAGTTCTTTTGACCTCAGGGCTTGGTTTTTGCTCTGATATGCATTTTCAGCTGTTAGACCTTTTTATTAAGATGTGTGTGCCGTTCCAAATCATACCCATTCAACTGAATTTGACACAGGTTAACTTCACTCAAAGTGTAGTTACATCTACAAGCACTATGAACCAAAATATTATTATTATTTTTTTTAATGTTTTCAGTTTTAATTAACCAACAATAATAACCTTGGGTCTTTGGAGTCAAAAAGTCTGAGAACCACTGCTTTAGAGATCTCAACAATATTTTAAATAGTGCTCAAATTGGCTTAGTCTGCAATCAAAAGTCAGGCACTCTAGGGTTTTTAGAAGAAACATCTCAGACAAAAGTTGATAATTAAATTAGGCACAACTAAAAGAGCCAACCCTGAGCAACATTTCATGAATATAGCAATAAATTCAACTACATGTTGTCATTATGACTTCACATCATCCAGCACTGGAACAACAAAGAAAGTCAGAATTAGCAACCAAAGCTTCATAAGGATGGATGTGAATGATAATTAGTCCTCACTGTTGCCACGACACACAAAGCCTTTTAATTCATGCCAAAGGAGACGAGCCTAATTATCCCTGCACTCCTCCACGGAGGCAATCGCTCAGAGAGACTCAGGTTAAGGACGCTCATAATAGCTGTTCTGGTGTCTGAAATCCCACAGCAGCTGTTAGCATAACCACAAGCAAGTGGCTTATCTGGCCACATGACTGTCCACAGTTGGATTTCTCCCAGAAGATATGATAAATTATTCACACTTGGGAGGTCATCTAAACTGTTATCTGCAAGTTATGCATGTTGTTCAAAACCTGCATGACTTTCTTTATTCTGCAGAGCACAAACAGAAGACAATTTAAAGGAATAGTTCAACCAAAAATGAAAATTTGCTGAAAACTGACTTACCCTCAGGCCATCCAAGATGTATTTTGTTTCTTCATGGGAACAGATTTTAAGAAATTTAGCAATAAATCATCTGCTCACCTATGGTTCCTCTGTAGTGAATGGGTGCCGGAGGAGGCAATATTATGAATTATGGACTTGTATTTTGTCCAGAAGTAATAGTTTAAAATTAAAATATCTTGATGGATTTATTACAAACACACAGCTTTTTCACTTCATCCAATCAAGAAAGTAAGTAAGTCATACAGTTCTGGAGGATGAGAAATGTATTTATTTATTTTTTTTGTATTGATTGCTTGCTTGCTGAACTATCCCTTTAAACAGTTTTATATATTTTATGTTTATTATTACATGGTATATTATTTAAAGCATTATTTCACACAAACTCAAAACAGTGGAACATAGTATATACTAAAAGTGGAATATATTTTGATTGTCGATATCTACTATAAAACAAAACACTGATGGCACTAATTTGTCAATCTGTTACTATTTAAATGCAAATTTCTATCTATACTGACATGCCTCTCAAAGTTGTATAGCTTTGTATACACTAAAAAAAAAACTAAGTTGTAAATGAAACAAACATTACTGGAGTACAATTCACAAGAAAATACAATTTCAGTCTTTCAAAATTGTATGATTAATTCAGTGTTACTTACTGTTTCGTTTGTGTATTTGTAATTAATTGTAAAAGTTACTAACAATTTCAATGTAAAACAGTTTTTACACCATTTTTTTCAGTGTACAACAATAAAGTTTTTATCAGTCAGTTTGATTGGAAGTGGCAATTTCTACCAGCTCTTGCTATTTTTGTGTCCAATTTGCCTCAGACGGTCAGTAAACGGATTGTAGGTGGTTAGTGGGCTTATGCTATGACTATAAAAAGAGTAACCATTCGATTTCTGTAAATCCTGAACTGTCAAACTCAGCATGGCTGTAATTGGTGAATAAGTCTAAAGGGTGAATGAGGATACAGTGACATTCCTGAAGTGAGACCATTAGCATCATTGGCCATCACAACTCTCAGCAGTGAGACGGTCACGGCCAATTAAAATTCATCAGTTGAGGAAAAGGTTATGAATTTTAATGAAACTGTCTGTCCAGCAGGAACATCTGAGGGGTCAGAGGTTGATTCTAGATGCTGCCAATACTGAATCGTATTTCACAAGTAGCTGAGCAGATCAGAGGAGGCATATTAGGAAAAAAGATGTGTACATTCAAAACTCCACAGGCTCTCGGGGCATTTCCTTTTCCTTCCCTTGTGAATGGGGAAGATGATTTTAAACAGATGCGACAGAGGCAGAACATTTACAGCTCTCGGGTTTCTTCCCACAGAAAAAGAGAAATGCTGATGCGCTCTCAAACCCTTGAGAGACACTGTAGTGGAGGCAAAAGATAGACTCGCTTCAGTTTAATGGGGGTTTATAGACCTATAAGTGAATGAGTCCAATCGACTGAGAGAGAAAAAAAACTCTTTTCTGCCCTGGAGGGCTGGGTGTTTACCAATATTTTGGACTCATTACACTGAAAGAATAAGTCAGTCAGCCAGCTTATGGGCTCAGTTTTAAGCAGCACATAAAAGAAACAAAAACCATTCACATGAAATATAATATATATATATATATATCAATCATATCATGTTAGTACTCACTGATGCACAAGCCAACTGCCCAATATCTACTTTATGAAGCTTTTAATGTAAATTATCTAGACCCACAGACACAAGCCCCCCACCAAAAAAGAAAAACAAAAGAAATTATGCTTAAATGCTTTTGAAAAATCTTAAAGAAAATGAAGCATATGGGACCATTACCAATTTTAGCATTGTGAAAAAACATACTCAACTACTCTACTCAACTGTTTAACTCAAATTGTTGTTTGCTTTTTTTTTTTTTTTTTTTTTTTTTTTAATTTTAACTTAACTTTACTCACAAACAGATCAATAAGGATTTGATACCCATCCTGTGCACAGATGCCTTTATAATCTAACACTGCTGATCTTGAGCACATTTTGTTATCCATGTTAATTAAATACCAGGAGATTATAAACTGACTTTCCGGTCCCCCAAGAGACTCATTTGCTTTTAAATAGAATGCGGCTGCCTTTTGAAGCTTGTTTATAAGTGAATGATTGTCATACCAAATAGATTTTCACAGAAAATCAGCTGAACAGTTCAGTACAGCTCAGGCAAAAATAAACTCATAGGAATTGCTTTGAATTTGTATTTAGCATTAAATACAGAAAAGTATTTGGACGCTTAATCACATTTAAAAATCCGAATCTCATTGCATTAGATAGCAAATATTAAATTAAGTAGTATAAACTTTTAGCACAAGTACACAAGTTACAAGCAAAACATTCCATAAATACTTGTTTTTTTTTATACAACTAAATACTGTTCAAAATTAAGCATCTGGACCCAAAACTATTCCATAATCTGGAATAGACTCAATTTACATGAAGTAATCTTGTTTCTATTCTAAGCATCATTATGAAAAGAGATCATTACATAATTGTACAGGTTACATTCAGATTGTTAACTTGTAACTGACCTCACATGTGCTAAACATCTGCCACCTACTAGAGACTGAACAGAAGGAGAACTTCAGAACGATTCAGCAGATATGTAAGATTCATTGAGTGTAAACAGTGCATGGATGCCATGGCTTTAGAAAATGAAGCAGCTCTTGAAAGGGCAGCATGTCGTTCTCTAACCGCTAGCAGACATGCTGAGTGCACATGGCCTTGGGGTCACATGAAACAAATTACAGGTTGCTTTAGCTGTGACACTTTAAGAGGGCTGTTACACAGTAGAACTGCTTTCTGTCGTGCTAGTTCTTTGCTTCGCTTGTCCACCCTCTCTCACTCCCTTCTTTCTAGATGCAAATATCTTTTCACTAAACATTCATCCTGTCTTGTAATTGTAAATGTGTTTCAGATCAGCATTCGTTTTCTGGTTAGGTCAGGTCAGTTCAGTACGTGCAATATGAGTGCATTGTTGTTTTACAATCTTGCTTTGTCATTTCTATTGGCTTCTAATGAACTCAAGATATTCTGGAGATCACAGTTAACAAGTAACACAAATCAAAAACAGTTTATTGTGTTGTATACAGTTAATTAAATTTGGCACAGGGTGCAAGTATGTAAAAGGAGACGGCTGTGTTGGATTTACTTATAAAAGGGATAAAACAGTCCCAGGACATTTGCTAAATCTTAATAAAACCATCCTTTTGCCATTCTAAATATATCATTTACATATATCATCATATCATTTCAATTTTTTCACTTTTTGTGAATAAAATTGTTTATAGCTGGCTTTATATATATATATAAAAATCTATAAATCTATGGCATCCCTATGGTGTGTATGTATCTGGTATTCCCTACATTATGGGGACCACATGTCTCCACAAGGATAGTAATACCAGTAAATTTTGACCCTGTGGGGGACATTTTTTGATCTCCATTAGAAAAACAGCTTATAAATCATACAGAATAAAGTTTTTTGAAAATCGAAAAAGTTTTGTGTAGAACGTTTTGAATAAGAAATAGCAGAAAGCAGCAGAAAAAAAATTTGTGTGAGGGGTGGGTTTAGGATATGGGGATAGAAAATACAGTTTGTACGCTATAAAAACCATTACGCCTATGGAATGTCCTCATAAAACATGGAAACCCAACGTGTGTGTGTGTGTGTGTGTGTGTGTGTGTGTGTGTGTGTGTGTGTGTGTGTGTGTATGTATGTGTATTTGAGTGCAGCTACCAGGCCTTTAAAACACACCAAATCAATGTGGGAGTCTTTAATAGCCATGCTATGTGCCCCTGCACAAGGGTAAATAGCAGATAAATAGCAAGCAAACCTCCAAAGACTGTCTAATGCAGCAGCTCTGCATAAAAACAGAAACACATCACACATCAGTTGTCACAGTAGCCCCAGAGCAAAAAACAACCTGATTTATTTCCAGCAGGAGTTATTTCAAGGATTAACTGCAGTTAATTTGAGGTGCTTGTCAAAGAAGAAGCTAGAGAGCCATCTAAAGAAGCCTCAGAGTTTATGGCACCGAATGCTACACTGACCAGTGAAGCGAAGGAAAGACTCTCGGAGCGTTCCTGGAACATTCCCATGACTCATTACAATATTTTTTAATGAAAACTAGCCGGATGTAGGACAACAAGACCACAAGACGCCCAGAGCAAGTGCACGACAACCCTTCTTGTGACAGCAAAAACATTTTTTTCCCAGCGAATGTTGGCTAGGTGAGAGTCAACAATCAGTTTCAATATCCTAGTAAAAGTAAAATCTGGGTTGCTGAGGGATGCAATTGTTTCCCTGAATATATTACAAACCATGGAATCTCATTGTGTATTCTCACTGGAGGGATTTGTCTTGCCTACCTTTTGAATAAATCTGTAAACAAGATGGCTGAGTAAACAGAGTGCGCATGCAATCTATACAGATGCCTAAATATAAAACATTTATTATGCTGTTTGGAAAGGAGTTGGTGATGCATTAAGAATAAAGGGCAGCCATACAGACATTATTCCTAAATAGAGAAAATAAATGGTATTTGGAAGATATGCCTTTAGAGAAAAGAGATGTGGATGCTTATGCATATTAAAAATGCCCATCCATGCTTGCATTCTCTGTTTAATTATGAATAATGATGCATATGATGTCAACTATGATGAGAAAAAACTCTACATTTATGAAGTTGTGCTTATCCCTGCAAAACATCATGATGCTAGAGTATTGCACATGGTTGCCAGGGTGTTGCTATGCGGGTACTAACAATGGAAGTCAGAGATGGATCTTAAAATACTATTGATAATGAATGATGAGCCCCATTGCAACTAACATCTACTTACCTACATGGTGTAGATGGAGATCCTTCATTAATTTGGATTTCATGGATATTTTGCCTAAAAGTGTCTCTTCCCCTCTTGTCTACAGGAAAGCTTGATAACACATTAAAGTGATTCTGAAAGCTAATTGGCTTGAATGTTACCTATGATTGTTACGTTGCTGCTTTGTTTGGAATCTGATTGGGCAGATGCTGTCAGTCTACTCTACCATTTTTTTACAGGTATTAAAACTCGGTTACCACATATGAAAAATTGTTATACATAATTACAGTATATTACATTCTATGCATCTGAGTTATGAACATCAGTTGGTAAACTGATTAAAGAAAACCGTCAACTTTAGATGTGTCCCAATTCATGAAAACTACCTGGTCTCACGACGAAAACATAGGCTACCTCTGGGAACTTTTTCGCAAGATGCGAAATACGTACCAATAAGTACATATCACTGCAGTTTCCAACAGAAATGAACACTAGAGGCGGTAAAACAGTGAACATTTGTAATCGTTTTTGTACACAATTATGATTACAGCTCCATATGTTTTGCTTTCCAGACGTAACAAGCTTGATCGGTAGCTCAGCTGGCATGGAATTGGACTTAGGATGCGGAATCCTTGAGTACGAATCCTGTCAAAAATATGACTCAAGATGAGAAATCAAAAAATAAGCTAAAACAGCATGCTTGCGATTGTGTTTTTACATCACATTTGCTTTTGTTCATACTATCCGTTAGGTTTAGGCATAGTGAAGATGGTACGTTATTTTAAAACGTCACGGAGCATTAGACTTATAGCGCCACTCAAAGGACATTTCAAGTAAGAACTGCGGTGACACGTGCAAAACCAACGTCACATAAAACAGACCATATGTACGTTCATCTGTTCCGGGGGAAAAAACAAACAAACACTCTTTTAGCGCCACCCAGTGGACATTTCACATCGAATATGTCACGAAATGTACACGGCGGTATGTATTTCGTGTCTTGTGAAAAAGTTTCCAGAGGTACGTTTTCGTCATGAGACCAGGTTGCATGAAAAATGTACTTCAAATACGCAGATAAAAACAAACAAACAAAAAAAACTGAATGTGGTCATAAGTTGTCATATTCATTCTTATGTTCATTTCAAATATAAATTATCGCTGCATCTGAAATCGCATACTGAGTAAGTACTACATTTGAATTCGAACTTAGCCTACTTCAGGACCATTAAAAAAGTATGTTCTATATAGTATGAATATGGGTAGTGTGAATGAAATTCAGACGTTCTACATATGCAATGTTGTTACAGTCATGTGACCTAACAGAGTCAGTTCATAAATCCTTTCCTGTGGCCTAATGGGAAAGTAAAGTGTCCGTCGCACTTCAGAATCCTGCCAGAAGTAGTAGGTCATCCGGGTTCTTTTTGCCTTCAGTTTTTTTTTTTAATCGAATACTGCGGATTCAGACATACTACTCTTTTGGCGTGCTGTTTTTCCACATACTATTTAGTAGGGAAGTATTTGATTTGATCTTGACAGCGAAAGTGGCTCAAACAATCAGAATTTAGATTCAATTGCTAATAGTGAAGGAAAGACACTGGTTGTTGTATTATGGTTTATATGGAAGGCGTAATACATTTAGCATTTTATTATTGCAAAATAAACTGATCAACATATCAGTGTTTGATGTCTTGCTTTTACACGGCTACCAAATAAATAAATACATTTACATAAAATATTTATTTGAGTTATTTATTTTTAATAGCTTACTTGGAGAGAGAGGAGCACAGGAAACATGGGTTTCCCCGATCAACTGAAATATATGAATGGCGCAGCTGACCAATCAGAATCAAGTATTCCAAAGAGCCGCGTAATAAATTCTTTTACTTCAGCATCTGTTGGTTCTTTATTCAGTCTGTATATTTGTGTCTCTGTCCAGGGTGCTGAAAAATACATCAGTCTGTCTGTATCATTCTCACTTTCTTCGGAAGATCCTTTTTTTTGACCACACAATACTGATGCTTCACTTTTGGCTGATTTCGTTGGAAAACTCCGCGTCATGTCGACGAAATCAGCCTTTAAAGGAAACAGCGTCTCCATTTCTTAATTGGCTTCTTTGAACGAGTCTCATCTAAAACGTTTACAGGAAACATCGTGATTCAACTCCACACAGCAGGTGTCAAAATAACTTCATCCAAACCACGCGAATGAAACGGACCCGCTCTCCGCTGTCTGTTCATCTCGCACGAAGCTCAAATGAATGTGTTAATGATTCTTACCTCTGTCGCCATGATGCCTGAGACGGTGGTGGATCTGTCCCGGTGCTGAAATCCTCTCCACTCGTGGGACAGTAACGGACGGAGAGATGAACGCGCTGGAGAGGGTGGAGCAGCGTCCTACTGATGGAGGAGGAGTGACTGGTACAGAAAGTACAGATGTGCTTCACTTCATGTCTATAGATACACTGGATCTTCGTAGAGACTCTAAGAAAGGGGGAGCAGGACCACCAGAGGAGTATATTAGCCTACCACATAAACACTGGGGTAATAAAGTACTTCATCATTAAAGAAAGGCTCTCTTTTTTCTTTAGATGTTGAGACGTTTACAGTGACTACACTGTGATAATAATAATTTAAAAATAAAGTCTTGTAACCCAGAATGTGTTGAATGTGGTAACACGTAATTTAACTTTTATTCAAGTGAAAAAATAATTAAAATCCTTATTTATGAGACAAATTAGACAGAAACAGAACCTGAAGGTTTACATAAAAAAAATAACAAAAAAATATATTCTAAGAATGTTTTGCGAGTGTCCTCTAAGTTATTTCTGAATTAAAATGTTACTTCTTAATGTTCTTTTAATGTTCAAAATGTCAAGTTTTTGAAATGTTTAAAAATATTTTTTCTTGATTATGCAAATGTTGAAGAGAACATCAAGGGAACATTTCATTTAATCATTCTGCAAGCATCTCTGAACATTCCGAAACATGTACTTAGTTACCTTTAAAAACAAAACAACAACAACATTAAATGTCCAAATAATCCAAACAAGACATCCAATAAAATGTCTCACCAGAAAAAAAAGTTACATTACTGACATATAAATAGAATTTTGTTGTGTGTGCTTATATTTTGAAAATGTTATTAAAGACCAGATATTGAACCAATTTTTTTAAATCAAATTCATAACTATAACAGAGAGAATCTTGCCAGAACATTAGACAAAAGTTCTGATAATGTATTCAAAAGTTTACATTAATATAGTGAACCTGATAGACACCGAATATTCAGTATCCATGTAAGAAAATTCAGACTTCCCCAAGGTTGAACAAGTTCAATCATTCATTCTTGCCATTAAGATCTCAAAAACTAAGGTATATATTAAATAAGGGTCCAAGGGGTTGTGCAATATATGATGAAAGGGTCCAATGCGTGCATTCACAATGAGGACTGCACAGTATTCATATTGATATGCAGGTGGTGTTGTGCATACTATATTGGATGGACTGATGTCTGATGTAAATCCAAGTATAAAAAAAAAAATCAAAGTATATTTTATCTTAGCCTAATAAAAACTTAATATTCCATCTGAAATTAAATTACAGGTTTATGGTGTGCTGGCATTTCCCTGCGTCTGTCTGTTGCAAAAAATATCTTTCTCTGGCGATCATTGCGGTGGCTCAGCCTGAGTCATACATGAATGAAACAGACTGCATAATTCACAGGAAAGGCAAAGACTCTTAAAAATTTATTGATTGCGCTGCTGATGTTTGGACGCTCATGGGCTTCGACCAATACGTGGACTGGAGAGTAGTCATGTATTAACCATGAGCATACCTAATAAAATCAAGCAAGGCGCATGCAGCATATGCGTTAAAGTTAGCTCGAAATCAACATTTCAAAGCACAAAGCACTGGTGTAATGCACTGTGTAAGACTATTGGAAAGCACACCTCACCTAACGGCCTTGACTTGAAAATAAGATATTCTCAAACAAAACACACTTGCTCTCTCTCCAAACAGGAACATTTGTCATTTTCGATAGCTGGAACTCAGAGATAGCTAATCTGAATCATATTGGACTCAGGACAATACCATCTGCTCCTGTCTCTGACTGAAGACTGTAACTGCATGCTACGTAATCATAGCAAAAGAACTTCGCCTGGCATCCAAACAGTAAAACAATTTGCATTACAGACCCACGTGGGCTGACATAATCAAAAAAGCTTATTGCTCAAGGCGTGGATGCATTCACACACATGCTCAGAGATTCAGGGATGATACATCTGAGAAAAAACAGAGGAAGCATATACACTAATCATAGCTTATTTGATTAGATAGCATAACGCCTTTGGGAATGTCAGATAATATAAGGTCAAATTTCAACAAACATGCAAAACGTGGGAAGAAAAGCTGCTTTATTTAATTTCCAAAATTATTTTTTCTCTTATATCAAAGGAGATTATAAATGGCTACAGTTTTTCATAATGAGCACTTTTGATTTCATAAATAGGAGAAATCTTTTCTGAATGAAAATAGAATCTGAAAGCATGCCGAACTAAGAACATTTACTTGATACTCACTCTAGATTGTGGGAATGAAAATCCCAGGCATGCAGACGAACGGGAATCTCCTCCTTTGTTTTTCATCTAGGCCACAAATGTCTTGTGCAGATGCTACCATCCCTTGGCACAGAAACGTCTGTCTCATAGGAGAGAACTGGAAAGAAAAAAGAGGGTTTGATCCGTCATATATAAAAAAAACATTAAAACGTCTTGGTTTATTGTCTTTTTATAGCGGTGTTAAAAATAAAGTGCATAATCTCACCGTGCCTTGTTACTAACATTGCAGAAAGGGAGCTAAAAATAGAACTCCCTAAATAGATGCACACAGGCACCTTTCATAAGAGATTTCTATAGCGGCAAAACCATTCCCGTTTTTATGCCCTCATCATATGTCTTAATGCAATGGATAAAATATTAAACTAACATTTTTTTTTTTTTTTTTTTTTTTTTAAATAACAAGATCAAAAACTTTAGAGGGTGAATTTGATATGTTTCATTGCTTAAGCCTGAGTGAATGTTTATAGAACTATTCCAGCTCTTTCTTTTTCTCTTTATTCTCTAATCAACATGCTTTCTTGGGAATATTGTTTTAATATGAAATAATGCAATGGGCTGTGAAATCTGATGTGTGCTGGTTTCTGAAAAAAATCTGGCAGTCTACACAAAGGAGTTCACTAATTTTTATATTCAATCAAATACCACCGAACATCAAATCTTTCATATTCATTTAACAGAATAATATCCTAAAACCATCTGTTTATTTCCAGGTTTAAATCCAGATTTTCACTGCGAACTCAGACTTTTGGACCTCACTGTATATACTTGCTAGAAAGATGTGTCTAAGGACAACGAGAACGTCACTGTTGCTAAGGAAACAGAACAAAAACAGATTCCCTTTTTTTTTTTTTTTTTTTTTTTTTTTTTAAA
>JAFVLL020011679.1:0-57016 GCA_021397915.2 Tor tambroides
AGGCTTGAAATGCAAACGAATTCCTGAAGAATTGCCCAACATTGCTGACATTCTACTGAATGGGCTCTCTATTTAAAACCGTTCTGTCTCAGAGCAAGACTTAAGATGGTCGAAATCATGACGATTGAATACAGTTTAGGAAGCCTAACAACTAAAACAAGCCATCTTGTTAGTAGTTGAACAGCTTTTAGGACTCTTGTTTCGATGTGCTTGGAGAACCTCTTGATGAAGAAGTTATCAAGAAATATTTTAAAAACAGACTGATTAATCTTACAATTGAAAGATAAACCACTTAAACAAATGATATGCAGAGCGAGACTGTCAAGTGTTTGCGCCAACAGTCTCTCAAAAATGTTGGCACAAGATACAAAAGGGAACAGATCTCATTCACGGGCCCTTCCATTTCAGCAGGGCCCCTGTGGAACTGTGGTGCTTGACCCCTAATTCAAAACGCCATTTAAAGAGAAGGGGGGAGGACTGAAAACATCTCAGGCTTTTTCTGATAACCATCACACTCTAACCCCATTATCAGGCCTGGGTCCTCACACCCCGGACCTGTCCCCTCGGGCCAGTGGCCTACCTCTCACCCGAGCGCTTTTCAGCCTGACGAATGACACCCTGGAATAGCGGGATGAGTCTGCTGTGACCTTCTGCTGCCCTGAACTCGCTAATGCTAACTATGTTATGACCATGTGCCCACCCCACACCAAATGACCTCTTCTGCTTTTATCTTTACAGTTATTGTTCGTATTTTTTCCAAGGAGGAAATGGGTAGCAAGAGGAAGTTTACTTGTCCACCTTTGGTGACTAATTGCAGACCCATTCAAACAATTTCACCTAGGGGTAAGTGTTTCATTTTTTTATTTATTTATTTTTTCTTAAAGGTATGTGGGCAATGTGAAATTCTTAAGCTCAGTAATGTTTAAAGATGCCATCATGTTGCTTACAGATGTGTCTTTTATGTTCTTTAAATTGCTTCCAGGAGAAGATAAATTCTGTGTTTTTAGGAGCAAATACTAAAAGATCATTGATAGGTACATTGTAGTTAACCAGAGTAAACAATAACATAAGAAATTTGCCAGGCAAGTATATGTCTTTGATGGCATCTATGAACATTAATTCAGTGCTCAGCAAAATGAACTACGGTCTTTACCAGTCCTTTTTAAGAGCTAAGCTGTGACTAGCATCAAAGTTAAACTTTTACTAAAGTTATGCTTTTATAGCTCACCCCAAAAATACATTTTCTTATTTACTTACGCCACTCCAAACCTTTTTTTTTCTTCATTAAACACAAAAGGAGAAATTTTGAAGAACCTTTTGCAATCCAGTGTGTTAGTTAGTGCACCAGTTTAAATGTGTAATGTGTAATTTCCAGTGAATAATGGCTCAGATTTGTGTCTCTTCCTCACACAAAACTATAACATGCTTTCAAAAGGCATATATTACATTATACACTATACATTATACACTTTATTTTAGGGACCAATTCTTACTATTAACTAGTTGCTTATTAGCATGCATATTACTAGCATATTGCTGGTTTAATAGTTCTTATCAGGCACATGTTAATGCCTAGTTTATTGAGGGAAAACTCTGAATTGTGAATATGTGTTCTCTAATCTAAAGTGTTACCCATCATGTGGTCTACTTTTATGTTATGTTATGCCATTTTTGGAACTGGTATAGTCATTCTAAAGTACTCACATTGTGAAGAGCTGATTGAAGTGAGAGAGAGAAAAAAAACACAACAACAACAGAATACAAGTTTGGGACAACGTGAAGGATATCAGATACTCCACTAAGTTGAGTAACTATGTAAAAGTGCATTAGCAGACTAAGACATCATGAACTCAGTCTCTCAAAGGGTATAGACAATAGTAGAATTTGACAACAGAATTTGACAGCACTCTCCAGCCAGATCTAGAAAGAAGATTAGCGTCTCCTATCGTACACCCTCTTATGTCTGCTGCATAGTTACACCAGTCTATCATTATTCATTGTAGTATATATTTGTTTTGATCATTTTTAATCTGAAAAGCGATGCTGAATTAACCGTTTGAATTAATCATGGGAATTAACGCTTTAATTCGTCCATTCAGCCCACGTCTTTACGTCCAGCTGCACCGGGCTGCTTAACAGCAGTGGTGGAAGCATATGCTTGTGTTACAGGGGGGTGGAGGCCGAGTCTCCACGGAGAACTCCCACAAAAGAGACACAATATCAGCCCTCAGACGCGTGCAATGACTTAAACGCTCCATTGTATTAAATATGAATGGGACTCCATTGTCCGACCCCGTGCGAGTGGGGAGGCAGTGTTGTCGATTAGCCACATGATTAAGCAGATGACACGAAGGGGCTGTAAAGGTAAATAAAGGCCGCCTTCTGTCACTTCCTGTGCTGGGACACATGGCTGCGGCCTCCCGAAGACCTGCCAGAACGCCCTTGCCAGCGCGTTAGAATACAGCTGAGAGCTGGCGGACAAAGGAGGGGTGAGCGGTTTGATTAAAAAAGCATGAATAACATAGTCATGGTCTATGTCAGGTGTTAAGTATCTCATTGAGCTATTTGCATGTCAAAGGATGTGGGATTTTTTTCCACTTGTTTTATGTGTGTGTGTGTGTGTCTCACTCTAGTTACTTGCCAGTGTGTGTGTTACACCTCCTATGAAGAGGGCACCCTCTCATTGACAGCTGTTACAGCACGGCATCGTTTGTCAAAACAGATTTTATTAACACATTAACACCAAAACAAAATGAATGACTGTTCATAAAACCATATCATTTGAATCAGTGACCTCTGCCACTATTTGAATTGCTAACGCATGAGAAAAGACAGAAAATACTTATTAATACATATTAACTTTTTTTAAAATTCAAATTCTAAAAAATAAAAAAAAAATGCTATTTAAGGATGCAAAATTAATCCTCTTTGCATTCAGTTTCAGTCATGCTACACATTCTTTATTAGTATGAAATATTTGCATATGTTGATATATGTTCCTAATTTAAATTCTGAAAAATTGCTGTTGCTTGCAATGTAAAATATATTGCATGGGCTTTCAGTCACTCTGCAGTGTCACATGTTTTTGTCCTGCACGTTTGTTATCTGAAGCCTTTCCAGTTAGTGTGTAACAGCGCTGGAAGTATCGTCATTCTAGTTTAATGATGATTTGAAGCTAACCTTAGCGTGCTCTTGCCACTTTCTTCCACCCGCTCCATTGTGGGACATTCAGGTAACTAATCTGCCTTTAAATATGTCTCCAAGGGAACGCAACTAATTAGCACTGAAATTTACTGCCTTCACTTTTATTGACTTGTCCTACTTCTCCGATAATTAACTAATGAGGGAACTAATGAGCTATGTCATTCACTCATGCTGTTCAATTAAAGTACAGAATCAATTATTGAAAATAGGTTTGCATTTTTGCCACCTCTTGTGTGGACGATGCCGGGAAGTTTCAAAATTAATAGAACAGACTGTACAAAGAAAGTTCAGGCTATTTCACACCACTTCTCCTTCAGATACGCTATGATATCATGTCTAAAAGCAACAATCCAACAAAATGTTGTACAAAATGTATGATTCACAATTATTTTGCAACACTTTACTGTACATTATTTTAAAAATATATTAAAATTTCTTAACCCCTAAACTCCCTTTTTTTCTTTTTTGCCTGAACTCAATTCATTTGTGAGAAGTGGTTAAACACAATGGAATTCTACAACTGAAAATGGAATTTTTTAACATTAAAATAAAAATGCTTCCACCCATGTATATTATTTTTTTTTTTCCTGTTAAATATTTTTTTGCCAATAAGAGTGTACCGGGTTTGACTAAAGTTTCTCCCCAAATTGTATAATAATAATAATAATAATAATAATAATATTAAACATCTAAACAGCTGAATTAAGTTTTGATAAAAAAACATGAATGGTTTTGTATTAATGCATTTTAATTAGGTAGACTGAGAATGCAGCAAAAAAATCATTTTTGAGTCTAAAAGAAATTGTTTGCTAAACGCTATTGGTTGTCAAACACAATCAGTGGATTGCTTCCAAATGATAATTAACATTTTGGCAAAATGAAAAGTAATATTTTGGTGATTATCAATCATAATAGATATTTCAAATGTGATTTCAGACCTCTCTGCCGGCTCTATAGCTCAGTATGACGGCCAGTGATCTCTCTAAGTAAACAATGCATTAGTTTGCTAATCTGGAGCTTTGTAAAAAGACTAGCTTCATTAAAGAAAATTAATTACGCTAATTCACTGCCAGCTTCATTCACAGATAATCAACTTTCTCATCATTGTAATTCACACTGATATCAGACACCATGACTGCACTCATATCAGCGTCAGCTTCTAGAACAAGTAGTGCAAGTTATTATTGTATTAAAATTGTATTCTTATGATAAATTATTATATTAATGTCTAATAACTTTTATGTTGTATTGTAACTAGATTCAGTCTGGAACAGAATTAAAAAAATTACAGCTCTAACTGAGGCTTCTTAAATAATTCTGATTATTTCACAAATTGCATGCACAACAAGGACATGCAAACAGTAACAAAGAATTTGTTTAAACATCAAAAGTTTTTGATCAAAAGAAATATGGAATTTACAAACATTTTGACAAACAAGTCATTTCTTGAAGTTTCAGCATTGGCGTACATACTGTACACTATACAATGGATTTCTGTTTTCTAAAGAATAGTGTTTTAAAAGAAAAAAGAGGAATCTCCTCTCCAACATCTGAAGCCAAAGCAACATAAAACCCTTCTCAGATAATTAAGGCATTAAACATGCCTATATTTTCGCTTAATTAATAATTAATTTAATGAGAGGATGAGGCTGTAAAAATCACTAATTAAAATGCTGGAGCGGTGCAGAATGCATAGACTAATGGCGAAGGGGAAAATTATGCAAAAAGACTGGAAAGAAATCCCTCAACCATCACCAGCAACCTTCCCCAGCCTCCTCCGTGTTTGGGCTGTATCAATATTCTAATAATACCCTGCATGCCAGAGGTCCTGGCTGGTGTGCCAAGCAGCATTGAGTGGATGTGACAGGCTTGCAGAAAGATGCAAAAGCCAAGGACATAAAATTCATCCCGACAGCAACCTTGGAGATCATCCCAGGCTAGAGTCTGCTGCTCTAAATTAGACGAATAAACTCTAAAGAGCATAATGGAGTCGACTCTGTGTCAGTGCTGTGACAGGCTGCTGCATTTACACAACAGGCTGAGCGTGACCGAATGTAATACTACCAGAAACATCACTGTACTAACCGCCACTACGGTTTTATTTACTATTATTTATTGCGTTATCATTTAGTTCAGAATCACTGATGCAATAGAATTTTGACACAAGCATGAAGTCTTTATCAGAGTTTTCTTGGTTTGCAGGTTTGCGTACTTTCAAATGACAGATTTAAGACCGTAAATGATGCACTATTTTTAGTTATATTGAATTGTAGCTATAAATTCAACCTGAAATACTGTTCATTATACACATTATTTACGTAATATGATGTAATAGCTGAGTAAATTAAGATATTCAAGGAAAAATAAATAAATAAATAAATTGTGATGTCAGCCAAAAAGGATAATCATTTCAGAGGTGGATCAATTTTTGAAGCCTGTTTTTCTCTTTTTTCATTTTTTTTTCCAAAATATGTAGCCTACACTACCAATTGATCATTCTCATTAGGAAAACACATTTTTATTTTATGTTGACTTTAATTACTGTTTTTGTTTGTTTTATTTGTCTGAATGAAAACATGTATATAACCATAGCATTGCCCTACCTCACCTGGTAATGGATCAAGACCACTGTAGATGTATATAAAAGCATTTGTTAGGTGTTCTAATATAAAGCAGCTTACAGTACATTTAAATTACACATTTTGTCAAAATTTGAGTAGAGCGACATTAGGCTGTGTTGTTGTAAATGTCCCAAACATATTTATAAATAAACAAACAACTGTATCAAACCAAAAGTACTAAGATAGTGACAAGAGAATCCACAGTGCACATATATCACAGTCACACTGTGATACTCAGCAAAACCTCTGTGGCACCAGAGATCAGCATTAATAAAAGCTTAGTCTCAGCATATGTCACCTCACTTCATAACACCTTCCCAGACAACCATCCAATGAGAGTGCACACTCTACCTCACAAACCCAGAGCGCTCATGACATTGGAGCCAAGGTCACGCTGTACCCTTAAGGATTAGAGTACAGAATGACCACTCAAATAAACCAACTGCAGTACGTCTACAACCTTCCAGTGGCACGATGGCGATCTCTGACCGATGGTAATACAAAGACGATACGTTATATAAATAATAAAACCAGTGCACCTGTGAGTTTTTCAAAGCAATAATGCCACAATCTCTTATTTGTTGGCAGAGAGAACTGAATGTTGGATAGATAATATCTAACAAAAATGATCAAAAAGCAAACATAAAAAAAAAAAAAAAAAAAAAAACAGAAATAAATTCTGCTGCTTTGAAGGTTCACAGAAGCACGTAGCCTTCATTATCCATAACGGAAGACGTTTGAAACAACTAGGACTCTTCCTAGAGCTGGCCTCCTGGCCAAACTGAGCAACTGATGGAGAAGGGCCTTGTCTAGACTGGTGACCAAGAAACTGATGGTCACTCTAGTTGATCTCCATGATCATATATGCAGATGGAAGAAACCTACAGAAGGACAAACATCACTCCAACACTCCACCAATCTGGACGTGAGGCCAGACTCAATCTTCTCCTCAGTGAAGACACACAAAAACCCACTTGGAATTTGCAAAAAAACACCTAAAAGGACGCTCAGACTCTGAGAAACAAGATTCTCTGGTCTGATGAACCTCAATTCTAAGCATCATGTTTGAAGGAAACTAGCTCTGCTCATCACCTGCAGAGTACCATCCAAAAAGTAAAGTGTGGTGGTAGCAGCCTCATGCTGCGGGGCTGTTTTTCAGCGGCAGGGACTGAGGAACGAGTCAGAGCAGAAGACAAGCTCAATCCACCAAAATATAGAGACAGCCTTAATGAAAACCCAGTACAGAGCATTCAGAACCTCAGACTGGGCAGAAGGTTCACCTTCCAGCAGGACAATGACCCTAAACACTCAGCAAGAGTGGCTTATAGACAACTCTGTGAATGTCCTTGAGTGGCCCAGCCACAACCTGGCCTTGAACCCAATCAAATATTTCTGGAGAAAACTGAAAATGTGCATCTGCCCCCATCCAACCCGAAAGAGCTTGAGAGGTGAACAGGTGAGGTGAAGAATGGCAGATAATTGCCAAATGCTGATAAGCAAAGCTTGTCGCATCAAACAAAAAAGACTTGAGGCGATAAAGATGCTTCAGCTAAGTACTGAGTTAAGGGTTTGAATACTTATGCAACATACTTATTTCAGATTTTTTAATTTTTATAAATTTACAAAGTTGTGACAGTTCTGTTTTTGCTTTGCCATCATGGTGTATGGAGTGTAGATTGATGTGGAAAATTTTTTTTTAATGCAGTTTAACATAAAGCTGCAACATAACAAAACGTGAAAAAAAAATTAAGGGGTTTGAATACTTTTGCAAGGCACTGTATATATACATGTAAAAAGTGATTAATTTAAGGGTCATCTGCAACCATACATATAATATATATATATATATATATATATATATACTAGTCATAGCTTAATTTAAGGGTCATCTGCAACCACGTTACCTGTTTGGACATTATTATTATTTTTTTTATTTCATTAGGATGGTTAAGCAAAGATTTTACTAATATATTTCTTTGAATTTTATTGACAGAAAATAACAAAATCATACAAAAAAGTTGTTTAGGAACTACAATTCTTTTTTTGGTATGCTATTGTATTGCACCTAAAGTGGAACTGAATATCATACTGCTCATGTAATATTCTGGTTTGTTATGTATATAATCGTCTTCTCATTTGTATATTTGTGCACATTACTGCTGTTTGAGAGCGATTAGCGTCTCATGGTTTGCGCCCTATGGGACTGTTAGCTACTTATACGTGTCATCTTTATAATGCTAGACAGTCGTTCTAGGCGTTATGCCAGTAAATCTCAACCATTCAAATAATGAGCTAATCAGCAGAATGGATCATTAATCAGAGTTTACTTGTTTGTTACTGTATTTCACCTCTTTTAGCCTGTTGAGCTATTTGTGTGCTAATCACTTAAATAGTATGCCAATTACGAATGGATTCGAACATCTATCTCACTGTCTATCTATTACCTTTTCATGCTGCAATATTCTTCAGTTAGAGCATTTTTGTACCCTACTTCATCAAGGGCTAAAGTAATCAAGATTAATCTCGCTAGCTGACACGCGCTGTTTGCTAAGGCACACACACTACAATTGCTTAGGGCAAGCATCATTAGGAAATGCAATAAAATTAGGCAAACTGATTATATTTCAAAACTCAGAAGCAAAATAAAACACAATTTGGGGCTGCCAATTAGGGGAGTTGTTCTCATTGAGCACCAGCCATTATGTGGCATTATTGTTATGCCTGGGCGCCGTTGCGGGCTGACAGGAGGGGTTTGGCACATCCTGGCGGCCTAAAGTCGCCACTCTTTCACTGCCAGTGTGTGACACTGATCTGAGTATTAGGCACTATAGAGATCTCTTTGTTCGATCCAAGTATGTTTCCGGTATTGTTGTACTTGATATGACAGACAAAATTGAAACATTTTGTTTGCTTTTCTAATAAGTACTAATATTTGTATTATAATAATATTAATATTAAGTATTACACTGACATTCACTTGACAGTTATATATTTTATATTCAGAAAATATTTTAAATTCAGTCATTTACAAATTGCCTCAAGCATCGCTGAATAAAAGTACTATAACAAGACTTATTGAATATTACTTTAATTTAAAAGACAACATGTTTGTGCAATTAAATGCAAACTATTATTGCTGTACGTACTGTAATTAAAGTGACAGTTCACCCAAAAATGAAATTGTGTAACGAGTCCACTGAAGGCGAGCGTAGTGATGAACCCAAGTGCAGTTTATTTACAACGTGATCCAAAGTACAAACATAATCCAAACGAAGACTTGACTTGAACAGACTTGACATGAAACAGACTTGGCATGGCATGAACAGACTAGACGTGGCATGAAACAAACTAAACTCACCGACAGCAGTTTACAACATTAATACACGACAAAGCACAAATGCAAGAACTAGCAAACTTATAGCAAACTATGAGGGTCACATGACATGAAGCAACCAATGGGGACCAAGACACATGACTTAGACAACCAATCAGAACATGACACATTGAACAAGGGAACCAATAGCATGAAGACATGAGGGCAAGGGAAGCATGACACAAACAGGAACCATGACAGAACTTCAAAATAAAAGACATGAGAACATGAACATGAAACAAAACCAAAAACAGACCTTACAAATTGTCACCATTTACTACTAGAAAAAAATACTATGGAAGTCCATGGGTGCCAGCAACTGTTTGGTTACCAACATTTTTCAAAATATCTTTTCGTGATCAACAAAAGAAAGAATCTCATACAAGCTTGGAGCAACTTGAGTAAATGATGACAGAATTATCATTTTTAGAAAAAACTATCCCTCTAATACCCAAACACTAACATTAATACTCAAACCCAAATGTTTTCCCACCTATATGCAGTCAGGATTAACAGCATTTCAATACTGCAGTTTTAAAAAAATATTTGGGTTGCACTTTATTTTAAGGTGTCCTTGTTACAGTGTAATTATACATTTAAGTACTGAGTAATATTAATTAACTACATTCAATTCAGTTCAATTCAAGTTTATTTGTATAGCGCTTTTCACGATACAAATCTGTGCAAAGCAGCTTTACATAAAATTAAAGTTTATACATTATATTTAGTACTAGATTATCAGTGGTGACTAGTTATCAAGTTGATGTCCATATGGCAGAAATGTACAGTAAAAATCATGCAGTTACTTAATGACATGTAACCAAACAGACAATAAACACTATTAACAGCAATGCTGCAATCAAACCTATAGCAAAAAATTGGAAGTTTTGTATGTTGGCATCATCTGAGGTCCTCTGAGGGGTTGACTGGATCCAGACTGAAGCTTGTGTAATTCCTAGTTAGTGCAGGATGCAAGTCCCGTGGCAGAAACAGAGTAGCAAATAGAGACAAAATTAGCGTAAAATTAACTACAAATAATTACAAAATTAACTACATGTACTTACTATATGGTTAGGGTTAGGCTTAGGGTTACTTGCATGTAATTATGCATAATTTATTGTTATTATAATAGTAATTACATGTAGCATGTTTAACAAGAAAACCTTAAAATAAACTATTACCAATACTGAATATCTGAAGTGGAAAAACAGCTGGTTTTCAACTCCGTTCAAAATGGGGACTTCAGAAAAGTGTCACTTTATATTAAGTGTCCTTAACTACTATGTACTTACATAAAAAAAAAAAAAGTACAATGTACTCATTGTGTTCATATTGGACTGCAAAAAAAACTTTTTTCTGCTTTTGAGTTGGGATACAGGTAAGGTTAGGGACAGGTTTGGTGGTATGGGTAGGTTTAAGGGTGGGCTAAGGTGTAAGGGATGGGTCAACAGTGTAATTATAAATGTAATTACAGTAATGAATTAGAGATATAATTACATCCAGGTATTTTTTAAAAAATATAAATGCAATGCAAAAACATGCATATAGACAATCTTTGCATTGAACCAAATCATCAATTTAAATGTGAGTACATAGTAATTAAGGACACTTAAAATAAAGTGGGACCCAGAAAAGCAAAGTTTTAAAGACATTTTCAGAGTAACAGTCTGTTTTTTAACCCTTGTACATGGTCCAGTGTACTTCAACTTGAACCAATCTGTAGCCATGATGTTTGCTTAAAAATAAATAAATACATAAATAAATAAATAAATAAATAAATAAATAAATAAATAAATAAATAAATAAAAAATGAGCAACTAAATTATTATTTATTTTAAACATTTTACAATAAATGCTGTCATTATAGCTTTATTACAGCCAGAACATTCCTTACTATAAGTATGCCCACTTGAGCAATCACTCTGTATTGCCTGTGAAAATGTAATCAATGATTCATGAAATATACAAACGGACATGATGACCCTGAAATCTTTTACTTTTTCCAAAGCTCCCACCCTCTGACCTCTGGCCCTCGACCATGGCCTTATGAATAATAAATGCCATAATTACAGCCCATGTCAAGTGTAATTTTATCAGTTTCTATCTTTTCTTCGGATCCTTTACAGAATGTTGACTGAGTAATCGTGGTTGATTTGTCCCCTGTCCTACACCCCCTCCCCTCGCCCCCTTCTCACGCTTATTTCATCATTCTGTATACACATAGACCTCCAGTGAAGGGAGAATAGTTAACAAACTCTGGGGATGATTGATGGGCTAATTTCCAGCCCTGAATAAGGCAGTTTTCTAAGTCTGTTGATTCTCCATTTATTAGCTAATAGAAGCATTTATCAAAAAAGTCGCATTTTTTGCTTAAGCAATAATTGCATTTTTAAATCCTCATTAAGGCTTCCATGCATACATAATCCAATTGAATAAATGCAGAATTGAAATGAAGGATTAATACTGTGCCTTTCCTTTGGTAAACGGAAGGTCTGAGTGCTTAAGTATGCACGATATATATGCGCATTCCAAGGCTTACATCCTGTTTAAGGATTTGGAAACTGTTAGTGCACTCCTGTAGGCTAAACCTAGCGTTTCCCACTTTGGTTTTTGAATTTAAAAAGGGCCGTAGTGGATTCAAATTTGACAAAACATTCACTATATACTACAAATATCCATTTCTAGTGCTCATGTCGGCCAGGTGTGTGTGTGTAATGCGTGTTGTAACTTTAGCCTTTAGCCCGATCAAACAAGAGTCAAGTCTTGTTACCTGGCAACCATCCCAGTGGCCAGCTCACGAGCCAGAGCAGAGCCAGTTTTAATCAGACAGCGAATTTGCAGTGCAGAAAACAGACAAGCACTCAAGCTAATCTTGTTAGCACGATGAGGCCGTTTTCAGATATCACTGCAAATCAAATCATCCCACAGGCTTTGAGCTCGGGGTCTTCGTGGTGGCAAACGTGTGCGTATCTGCCCATGACAGGGAATATGGATTATTTGTTGTACCTGAGCAATGAGAATTTAAAGGAAACTGCAGATAGGTTAATGATGCATGCCTGTTAGCGAGCATACTGACATACAAGGTCTGCATTATATGTTTTGTACAACGCGCACAGTAGGTGCATTTTCTTTATGCATGAAATACCTGGATAGCCTGCTATTTTGTGTTTAGTACACAGCAGGCCTCACAGAGCTGGGTTTCCAATTTGACAAATGAATCAGAAGCGTGGTTATTACTGTTAACTAAGACTAAAACTATGAAATGAACAATAACTAAAATAAAAACTTAAAATGACAAAATCTCACAACAGAATGTCTAAAACTTAACTAAAATTAAGATGAAAGCAGAAAATATAAAAATGAAATCTAATTCAAAATATACAGTAAACACAATCTATAATAGTACATAAGTGATACAAAAATTCCACTGATCGGAAGTCATGTAATCTGTGTTTTTTAAACATTCCTTTCTTACCTTATTATTTTATAATCTTTACACAAAAGTGGAAAAGACAAAATAATCATTCATATTTCCAAGATGAATTAAACATGCAAAGTCATTATAGTTACAACAAAGTAATACATTACTGTTGAAACATCTGTTAAATTATCGTTTTATAACAGAAATGGAAAATGGAAAAGTTGCCAGTATGTATAATGGAATATATAGTAAGCCGGTGTTTGCCATACAAATGTAATTGTCCAAATGTGCAGAAACTTCAGCTGCAGAAGGAGGTGCGTTTGAGTTAAGAGGACGATTTTTCCAAACTGTGTGTGATTGAATACATTCAACAAGGTGGCTCGTTAAAAAAGAAAAGTAAAGAAAAGAAAAATAAATCTAATGACCATTTTGAACTCCCTACAGCTCATCTTCCTCTTCTCCGTCTGTTCTTTTCTGGCTCTTTATAGTAGAACCCCTTGTTTCTCTCTCTAAACCCTCACTGCCCCCTTCCCCCACTTTTTTTGGTCATAAGCTCAGTTCAATTTTGAAGCATCGGTCTCCCTGTAGAGCGTCTCTCTCGCCCTGAGCCATACGGAGCGCTGAGACTCAATCCACAGGCCCCTGGAGAACCGTGCGAGGAGAACAAAAGGAACCTGCAAACTGTGAAACTTACAGAGATGTACTTTGATAGCCTGAGATACCTACTGGAGCGCTGATCCAGAACCCAGTGAGATTTGACAGAATCAAGGCCTCACTATAGAGAAACAGAGAGAGAGGGAGAGTGAAGTGGGTCAAGCCCAAATTCAACTCACTAAAATTCAGGGAAAACTCCTCTAAAGATAATATCACATCCACATTACTTTCACTGCCACTACAAAAGAACCGATCCATGGTGATTCAATGGTATTTTCTGAAACACCATGTAAACACCTCATGGTAGCATGGTATTAGGGTCAAGCATTTGTTTCTTAAAAAGAAAGAAGAAGAACTGTGTTTTAGACTATAAAAATTGCATTTAAACACCTCTTCTATGATGAACATGCCATTTCTGAGTTAAAACTTGGTAGTTATGCAGGCAGATTGGATTTAAAGTATTATTAACATTTGAAATAAAATAATTTTACCAACATGCAGGAAATTATAAAATTTTTATGTGACAAGAAAACCACCCCTGACAAAGTGGCCAGTTGCATAAATTGCTTAAACTAGTCTTAAAAGTCAGTCATCCAATTTATATTTATTTACTTACTTAATTACTTACTTACAAGACCGGTCATAACTTTTTATTAAAAGTCAATTACATAAAAAGGTAGACAGGTCTATGAAAAGTAACACTGATTATGTCTTGGTTAACTGCTAGTTAGTCAAAGAAGTTCTTAAGACACAATTTATGCAACTGGCCCTAGGTTAGCAAGTCTTAGTTATTTCAGGTTGTAAAATATCAAATGGCAAAATGACTTTAAATACTTTTCATCTTAACAAATATGTTTAAAATGTATGTTTTTAAATAATGTTTAAAATATTTGTTGTGTATACAAAATAAATAATAAAAAAATAATAATAATAATAATGAAACATGAACATTACAATTAAAACATTAATCTTGGACATTACATTTCAAACAACTTTCAAATGCATGTGTTATACAACACAAGACTTAATTTTTAGACATCTTTATTTGTCACACAGTACCATCTAATACCATCCCCTGTACCATGGTACCACCTCTGTATGTTTTTGTTAAGGAGGATGAGAGCCAGCTGAATAAAAAGAAAATGACACAATGCATTTCACAGACAAACACACTCAGGGGAATCCCTCTCCTCTATAGGTGTTGTAAATATAGAAATGATGACGACTGCTTTAAATGAAGATGTAGTTTTCAGCTCTGTTACTGCCAACACTACAGCATGCTTTCATTCCAGCATCACCATTAAAACAATCATGCTCTAATTGAGCTGCAATAAAATCACTTGCCTTATCTTAAATGCTTCATTACGATTGCAAATACAAACGGATCGGCTGCTGTTCTTAGCCCTGTTATTTGACTCTTTATTTGATGTTGTTATTGCCCGCCACCGTTGTTGGAATTAACCCACTATCACATTGTATCGTCTGTGTGCCCATTTTAGCATATTTATTCTAGTACCTTAAGATGCACCATCAACCTGTAGAAGCAGTTAAAAAGATTGTATTCCATACTTGATGGGCTCAATAAAAAGGTAACAACTGTGTTATATCATAACCCCCCATAAACAATACACATATATACTATTATTACATTTGTGTTTTTTTTTTTCTCCTCTAACATTGATAGTTCACAATACTATTGAGGTGTGAATGGATTTTGAGCCTGTCCTCCATTGGACTAACCTGGGCCAGGGTTCATCACTTAAGCCAGTGGTAGCATAGGACTCATTTCAACATTTGTGGAGGGGAAACATCCCAACATGTCTGTTCTGAACTCTTCAACAACAGTGAAGCAGAACAGGATACTGTATATAGCTATGTTAATTGACTTGAATAAGTCTAGTGCAGTTTTCAGTTTCAGTTAGATTAGAGCAGCTCAGCTGTTAGTATGAGTAAAAGAGAAAGTGATTCATTTATTGACATCTCATTCTAAATTATTTGCAACATTAATTATAAGACAGAGAGAAAAACAATTGCTTTAGAACCTTTAATAGACTCTATGCACACTGATTGCCTATATATTTTCTCTAAAATCTCAGTGCTACACAAGTTCTGACATACACAACTCCTCTCCCATGGCCTCATTCAAAGATGTATTGCATATGTAGTGTGATGATATTAAACATTATTAATGTCAATAATCATTAACTTGATTCACAGTATTTAAATGTACATGGGCACGAAGGATAACTTTCATTGTATAGAAAGGAACAGCTTGGGCATTTTCTTAGACATATCTTTTTAAAGTCATACAGGCATACATGAATACGATTCATTACTGAAGAATGAATTTTACAGCATGTCTCTCACACTTGCTGCCTGTTATGTGCTCAGGCAGAACCTGATTTTACCAAGTGCGACATGTTCCTGGATCAATATCTTTGTTGACCCTGAAACAACATTGTGATTAACCAATCAGATTTGAAGAACCAATTTATAGTTTTCGTGAAATTTAGGCTTACAATCAGTGTTTGGTGCTTGTACATCAGTGTTGTACATCTATCATTTCCTCTGATTTTAGGGGTTACTCATGGGTAAGGTTAGGTTTAGGTGTAGAGATACGGTCAAGACTAAATTTTTGGATTAAAATGTTGCTCCAGGGAACACATCTAACTCAGCATGTGCTCAGAGCATTGATTTTCCTAAAAGCTAACAGAAGTGTGTAAATATACAAAGAAGCTCTCTTTTAACCTTTTGACACCATCATTCCTGATGTATGAATCCAAATGGGATTATACACAGTATGTCTGCCCTCTCCTGGACGTAGACACTACCCTCCCACTCACAGACACACACACACACACACACACTTACATGTCTCTAAATCCAGTATCCATATACTCACTGGCTTGTTTACGTTTAAATGTGATTTTTTTTTTTTTTTTTTCAAAAAGTAAGTATCTTTGTGATCTTGTGAGCTTGATCCTCACTGAATAATATAAAACTCTCTGGTGCTAAACAAAAATTGTTCGTTTGAGCAACCCAACCAGCACAAAACAACCACATTGGCTCAACCACTAGTGTTTGGGCAGAGGCTATCTGTTTGGCTGACCAGTGGCAGACGGGGAAATGTTTGGAAAACCTGTTTGAAAATATTATTTTGGCAATTCCATTTGGTAACACTACGGATAATTGCACTTCACACACTTCACCTTTAAAGCAAACATTAAACAGCTCACAACGTTTTACTTCCAAAATGTGCTATATTTCTCAGCCTCATTGGAAAAATGTACTTCTACCTACATTTTTTTCCCCCAGAAAAACTCTTGATTTTGTCCATAATGATTTGACTGGATTTTAAATGTTGGTGTTTTTTACATTTAGTGCAAGACCTGAATGTGACTAAATTGCTTTTTGGCTTTTGGTTAACATAATTTACCGAAGCGGAAGAGGTGATGTCAGCTGAAAATTATACAGGAGCATGTTTTCAGTGTCTGATATAATAGCTACTGCTCAGTGTGTGTAAAACTAATGACAATACAGTTCACAACAGGGCAACAGCCATTCTGTCTTTTAATCTGGCAGAAAATATGGTTGGATGTTTTACTATATTATCAAGCATACATTACATTTAGTGGACTGAAATTGGAAAGTTGTGAAATATAATTTAAGCTCAACATTCCACATAGCAAATATCCAATTAAACAAGTCTGGTATTAATAGCAATCAGTTTTGTCTTATTAATACACTGAGGTGTGAAACATAATGACAGTTATTTACTACAACTCTGTGAGTGACAGCAGTGTGTTGTCCTCATTAGAGGAAGTAAATGGACTGCAGTGATAAGCCAGCACTCATAATATTGTCCATTAATTCAAACACAGGGAGGGAGAAAGCGTTTAAGGATTGTTTTGTTTGTTAACCGCATTGGTATTCTTTTGTCAAAAGGCTATTGGATGATATTCATGAACTGAAGAGTGTCCCAGAGGGCTTTGGGGCTCCCATAATGCCTGTGGGTGAACTGAGCAGGTGCACAACTGAGAGAAAATAGACTGGACACCAACATGACAGTAACCCAGAGGAGGTTTTTTTTTTTTTTTTGGTCTTCTTTTATTGCACTGAGGTTGCTCTTTCATAGCTCAAGAGAATCCACAAAGTAGCAGCTTCATCTCATACATCTAATTCCTTACAGAGAAATATAAAAATAGACAGAAATGAGTGAATTCTTGACACAGTAAAAACAGAGCTCTACAAATATCAGTAGCTTGATTTAGTCTTAATTTGATAAGAACTGTTTGTTCTGATTAAGATTTGCAGGCCGTTTGAGACATTGAGAGAAACACTAGAGGAGAAACATGGTGAGATTACTGGAGCATTTTTCTCAGCAAAATAATTTTCTAGAAAGTTTCTATTTGATCTCCATTTATTCTCATTTATGTCTAGGAGAAACAATCAAGACATTGCAGAGATTTCAGTTGTGACTGTAAGGAAGGCAGTGTGTGTTTACACATGACCTCCTAAAATCAAATCACACTCACTGAGACGCATAGGTATATCACCTCAGCATGAGTGAAGTTGTATGTGTGTGTGTGTGTGTGTGTGTTGGTCTAGTCCCCTGGGCCATAAAGGTAATCCCTCTACTCTACAGTCATCAGCAGGTGTGTGTGTGTGTCTTCAGGCATGGCTGTTGGCTACTCTTCCTCCATGGACTCCAGAGGGACACTGGGGAATGGCCTGTGCTGGGCAAAATGGCTTCAGGAAACACAGATTCTCCTTCTCTCAGACAAAAAACAGCATATATTTCCATTCCATATATGCTCTCACCTGTTAATGACTGAAAAGTGTGGGGAGGGGGGTGTCATCTCTGGTGATTTTTGCAGGGTATCGGTTTTCACGGGGCCCTGAGAATGTGGGTGAGGCCTGTCAACACCCTCTCATCTGTCACACACAGGTCACATGACCCTGCCTGTCACATGACTTGAGAATCTTCCTGCCGGAAGAAAAAAGATTACTGTTTTCATCTATTGTTCTCACCTTGATCCTTTGTTTCCCTAATCAGCTTCACACGCAGAACCTGCTGGAATATGCCAGTAGATTCCAGTGCCACATTTAACTTGTTCTGCAACAGTAACACATATAAAATAAACATTTACTGATTTCTTAAATGCAAATTATCTTTGCAGAACACCTAATGACAGTTGTGAAAAGTAATACCAGATACCATTTATTGTGGCATGTAAAGGTGCTGTTTTGGCATGTGCTTTCTGTTGTTTTGACCAAGAAAGCCCTCTTTACAAATCTTTTTTAGGGTAAGTTCCAGTCCTCTAATTGGCCAAGAGGTGTTCAGAGAGAGCTAATTTTTCATATGACAGCAGTGGAACATTACACTTGTCTGTTTTTGCCACATGGAATCTATTTGCATTGGAGATCAATCAATCAATCAATCAATCAATCAATCAATCAATCAATCAATCAATCAATCAATCAATCAATCAATCAATCCATCCATCCATCCATCCATCCATCCATCCATCCATCCATCCATCCATCATCCATCCATCCATCCATCCATCCATCCATCAGCTCACAGCCATGCTGATATTTGGTACAACACTACTGCTGCTCCTGGTGCAGTCTTGATTATTTATTCATTTACTAAAAAAAAAAAAAAAAAAAAAAACTTATAATAATAATAATAATAATATGTCTCTGATATTGTATACTTGTTTATTTATTTGTTTATGTTCATTCATTCATGTATGAATGTATCTATTTATAAATATATAAAATAAAAAAATGCTTTAATAAAATTATAAGTATTATAGTACTACTCAAGATTACTTTAATACTAATAAATAAATAAATAAATTATTATTATTGTTATTAGTATTATTCAGCTAGTTTAACACTTCCCGGACTATAAGTTTAGTTTTGTCCACCAGTAGCTCTCAATCCAAAGCCACAGTAACATCTCTCTTCCCATTAATGGACGGCATTCAACAAGGCCTCAGATCCAATCTGATATACATAACTATCGGTCAGATGGTTATCACTGAGCAAATGTTTTTCAGTTGTAGCCAAATAATGGAGCTGAACAAACGAAAGATAACCCTCAGAAGGAACACAAACACTTGGGGGTGATTTTTGGTAATTTAGTAAATCGGTGCTTGCGGAGGGCTTTGAATGAAGGCCTTTGTCCAGCCTCAACCAGGATCACAAGTGTTATTGATGCTAATAATATACTTGAGCAAACAGAGCTCTACGGCAGGTTAATCGGGCGATATGAGCCCCTGCTCATGGTGTTTATCGAAGGATCATGGGAGTCGAGCAAGGGTTCATCATAATAACCCTGGATCAGAGAAAAATCCCAGGCATTTGCTCTGCTAGCCTATGAGAGAGTCCACTGTCAGTCATGTGATTCCATGATGAAGTGTCTTACAGAGTCATATGATCAGCAATGACAGGGTGAGACATCCATTATGTCAGAATATCTCCATATCATATGCATGTGTTAGCGTGATGCTTTCGAGATGGTGCTCTCACGGTATAGTGTGCTACATGAAATTAGGTTGACTCACTGCACTCGTGATCGGCCAACCACACAAAAGAGCACATCTTTTTTAGCCCCACGTCTAATTGTTTCACTTGTGACCGCAGAGACTGTCTGCTTCTGTCCATCACCTTTTGGTCTTCTCATTTTTCTTTCTCTGTTGTTCTTTTCAGACTTTGAATTTACAGAGAAAAGCTGTGGAATTATGTGTTCGTCTAAGACGTGAATAACAGACGCATAAATCCCTGTGGACAGTATACTGTGTTGACAATGGCTGCCAAACCTGGCTGATGTCACCTGGGTAATGTTGCACGCTAATGGGGGAGGTTTTTTTGAAAGCACTGTGTGAACACTTTTTGAGAAGTGAAAACATTTTTTTGCAATGTGAAATGCAAAGATTCCTTCATGCATGAGTTTCTACAGTGAGTACAGATTCGGTTCATAGTAAATAATGTCATGAACATGGATGTGCTGCTCACTCTGATCTGCTCAGTGGACTGAAGTCATTATCCAAACGTATGCTCGCCATCGCTTCTGTCATTGAGGGAGCTAGTGATAAAACCCACTGGGTCGGTCAGATGGAAGGATCCAGGACAAAAGAAGTGTGTCGTCATTTCTATTTCAAAACATCTTTTGTGTGACAACCATTCAATCCTGTTGTATTCAAAATGTTTCAGGGCTGAATGTTAAGATGGTTGAAAATCAGTGTAGAAATGTCTTAGCCCAAGAAATATAATTATAAATAAATATTTTACTTTTTTTAAGTATTCAAATTCTTAAACTGTTGCTTCCATGTTTGTACACTCTTAAAAATAAAGGTGCTTAAAAGGTTCTTTACAGGAATGCCATAGAAGAACCATTTTTGGTTCCACAAAGAAACATTCAGTCAAAGGTTCTTTAAAGAACCATCTCTTTCTTACCTTTTTATAATCTGAAGAGCCTTCTTTCGCCACAAAGAACCTTTTATGAAACAGAAAGGTTCTTCAGATGTTAAAGGTTCTTTATGGAACCATTTAGACAAAAAGGTTCTTCTATGGCATCGTGAAGCACCTTTATTTTTAAGAGTGTATGTGTGTTTGAAGTTGGATCGCTGAAAACAAAGAACTGGAGCTGGAGTAATGATTGTGCTGACTGAACGTGTCACGTCTTACAGCTTTCTCTCATTACCATCACACACACACACACACACACACACATACACACACACACACACACACACACACACACACACACACACACACACACACACACACACACACAGAATGAGCATAAACATATGCATTTGCTCTAAACAACAGTGGCATCTGCAGCCTCCACAGTGCTGAAGATAAACTGTCAATCCAGGCCTATTCAATCTGATAGCAGCCATTATGTTGGCAGATCAGAACTTGTGAAAATTTTAATTTTATTGAGTAGCTAAGCACATGCTGCAACCAAAGCTGTGATTGAAAGCAGTGCAAGTGGTAAACAGAAAACAATGCCTGCAGCATGCGAACACACACACACACACACGCACGCACGCACGCACACACACACACACACACACACACACACACACATTCCACCTCAGCACTGCAGCATCTCACTTTAGCATAATCAAAACAATAATATAAATTATATATCATCATATGATATTTCAGTCTTGTTCCAGTAAATTTTTAATTCTTACACCTACTTGAAAAGATAATTATGTTTCGCTCATGTTGCTACATGTGCACATGGTAATTGGCACATATGATTAAAACGCTTTAGGGTTGAAGGTCAGGATAAAAACAGCCACAACTAGCAAATATGCACCACAAGAGATTAATTACAGTAAATTTATTTGTACTTGTCTTCACGCGAAGGAAATCTCAATGTCACTGTCTTGATGACAGCTGAAATACTGAGTCTGAGTCTGACAATAATGTAATAAAATACTCATATAAAACTGCATGGACCATAAGATAAACTTATTTCCTCAACCCTATAAACTTAAACCAATGCTTGTCTTTATCTATGCGTTTACTATGGACTTTTGGAAAGACTGCAAGAAAAAAAAGACTAATATTTGATAGATGACACATTTAGAGCCTTGTTAATACAAAATGCTCTGGGCATGTGAACATACCCTTCATAAGAGCATCCAGACAACCTACAGGAATTTTTAAGATTTTATAATATGTGATTTTAGAATGGAATTGATTACAGACAGATACAAACATGGTAAACAACTGGTTTCTACTTTTATAAGCACAATCAATTTTATTTTATTTCAGACATATATTATTACAACCAAACAATTTATCACTTTGGCTGAACACTGTAGCATTGTTGCAGTAATCAAGAAAGTCTTGTCTTTAAACAAATAATGGCTCTCTGTATGTATATATCCAATCCACATTTACAGACTATCCTGAAACTCTGCATCTTTTCCACAGAAATATTTTTTCCATGTTTTTTGGAGTGATATTCTTATATCGGTAGTAATGAGTATTTGACGTCAGAAACCGAGACATTTGTAAATCCAGTGTGTGTGTGTGTGTGTGGTAGAGAGTGAGAGAGACAGAGAGAGATTAGAGGTAATACATATTGTTGGATGTCTCACCTCGCCATCATTGAGGGATATTTGAGGATTATGATTACAGAGTGTCACAACCCGACTGGATCTTCTGCCCTGGGCTTCAGTACACAAAGAAACACAGAAAAATAACCCACAGTCATCTCTGCTCTCCCACCAGCCCACAGTAATGCTGTCAGCACAACACTGCTTCAAAACTAGCTGAAAGTTTGAATTTGAGTTTTTGGATTTAAACACGACCTCTCTGGAGAAACTGGAGTATGCTGGGAAACAATCACGGGAAAAAAACAAACAAACATTTTGACAATTTCCACAATAGTTTAGTTATTTTACATTTTACCTTTTATTTTTACTTTCTCACCATTTTTTGTTCTGTAATCTGTATCAATCTAAAAGCATCTGGAGCTGAAGGAGACTCATACTCAGCTGAACCCTGGACAGACTTCAGACTGCAGACAGACTGCTTTGATTTAATAAGAAAACTCCTGAAACACAAGCACATTGTGGCCTGATGTTTATGTGAAGTACAGCAGTCCATGCTTCTGTCTGTGTGTGTGTGTGTGCTGAGGGACTGGGGCCTTTGTAGGGCCAGAGTGGATACTGTAAGAGTGTGTGTGTGTGTGTGTGTGTGTGTGTGTGTGTGTATGTATGTGTGTGTGTGTGTATGTGTGTGTGTGTGTGTGTTCAGCTCTCTGTGTGTGTTTGTTGAGGGGAGGGTGATGAATATTAAGGGTCTATTGTAATGAAAATCCTGCTGGCCTTTGGAGAGAGAGGCTTTAAAGCTGTAGCCGTAGGGACTTCCATCTGCCATACCGTCAGCCCTCAAACACACACACATTGTCAACTCTCTCCCCCTTCAAACACACACAAATACTCAAAAATCAGCCTAGCTCTCACACTCTGCCTTTTGAACACATGTAAACTCCTGTACACTCAAGCACAGTCCTTATTACTGTCAACTCACACATTTAGAAACAGTGGGAAGGGTTGTGTTGTGGTGGAAGGACCTTGTTTTTGTTTTGTATTTGTTTGTGTATTGGTGACAGTTTGATGATGTGCATGAACAAATATTACAACATCAAACTGCTTGTACATATTGGAGAGAATCTCACGAAACTTTAAATGCACATGAGATCATATTTCACTGCAAATAAATAAATGAAAGAATGAACGAATTAAATTATTATTATTATTATTATTATTATTATTATTATTATTATTAATCATCATCATCATCATCATCATCATCATCATATTCATAAAAGACAAATAAAACATAAATAAAAATACATGAAGATAAGTGTATGCTGCTAAAAAAATATTAAGCCTATTTTAGAACCATTAAGAAATGTTCTATTTTTATTTTTGTGACAATTAAGCACATTTTCTCCCACTAATTTTCATTAATACTTTGCATCTGGGTGTTTTATAATTTTAAATTCTCATTACTCTAATTAGTGTTTTTAATTTCATGTAATACTGCCATTTTTACTGTACTTTATTAAGAAAGTATACCAAGTGATGATTGAAAAAAATATATATTAATAATAAAAACAATGTCAAGTCCTTAACTGGTTTGGGATTTATACAATATTATCTACAAAACCTCTAAACATCCTAAATTGGAAAGAAAAAAAAAAAAAAAAAAAAAATATATATATATATATATATATATATATATATCACAAAAGTAAAAAAAAAACAACAACAAACAAATAAATAAAATTACGTAGGTGTAAAGGTCATTGCACACTGAGTCCGAAATTTTCGCATGCGTTTTTCCGTTTTTTCGTATTCGTCATCCTTTCCTATCGAAATGCATGCAACAGATGCGACAACGCAGAAAATCAAACCTGATCTGGTTTTTTTTTTTTTTGACGGACGAAAGTTTCGGAGGCAGTGTGCAAATGTGATTGACACAACGTGAGGTCGTATTTATTTTTTAACGTGCAAAAATTTCGGACAAAAATTTCGGACTCAGTGTGCAGAGACCTTAAGTTATGTATGCTACACATATTGTGTGTTTGTATACTTTATGAATTTTAGGTTTTGTGCTTCTCAGACCTTGTAGCTCTTCACTAAAGAGAAAAAAGAAGAGACACATAGGGGCACAGCACAAACCTTCATCCCACGACCACTATCATCTTCATTGTCATTATGATTAGTCATCTCAACAGCCTCATCTGCCCTTTAACATTCTCTGTAACAGCACAGCATTCTCTAATACACTGTTATTCACTGCTGAACCCACCAAAGTCTTCTACTGCCACTTTCATCTGCATCCACATTTCTGTCCACTTTTATCCTCGCTCAAGGTTTATTAGGTGTATTTTTGTGTAAAATGAAGTGATGAGAGGCGCAGCTCATCCATCACACCCGTCTTTCCAGTAGATGACCGCGGCTCACTACATTACCTGTTGTGATGTGGTCAGGATGCTCCTGCACGGCTGCCGCTGATGCTGTTGAATCGCTCATCCCTGCAGAATCCACGTTCACTCCGGAGAGATCTCCGCTGTTCTCCCCTTAATGCTCCTTCACCAGACGTCTTTCGAGCTGGACCTGTGGCCCATGTGCAGTGCATGCTGGGACCGGGGAGATGGAGTGTGTCCATTGTGTAATGTGGCATTATGGGAAGTATGTCTGTAATGTGGCGTTAGAAGGACCCTCGGCAGAGTACAACTATAAACCGATCGTGCAGACACACTAGGGTGCTGATGGTTGCGCCATCTACTGTGACGCATCTTGCCAGTGCTCATGATATGTGTTCATATGAAGAGTTTCATAGCAAGCTAAAACTTCAGCATGTTTCGTTCTGGACTGCTAAAAAGGGAAACATGTCAGAATACTGCTTTGTGTACAGTGTACATTTTAAATCATTTACTATATTAATTATAAGTATCAGTATTATATTGTGATAACTTATATTTTAACCTGTGCCCATGGCATTGTTGACCTACAAGAGATAAAGGAGTTTCAAAATAGCTTTTTTTTTTTCAAATTGTGTTTTCAATTTAACAGAGAGTAGTGCTGTTGTTAACATGCTGTTAACATAATTATTTATTGAACATTGGTCTTTTTTTGGGGTGACCAATTTTTATTTTTATTTTTTGACAGTAATACTGTTTTTAAAATAAAATCTCACTGACACCAAACTTTTCAACAGTAGTGCATATTGTTGTTACTTTAACAAATGTCATTCAAGGCTGTTTAACTTTACAACTGCGGTTTTTACATAGCCACTCAAAGCTGTGCATTACACTGATTTCACCACAGTTTTTACTCTGTTTTGCCTCATACCAAATTACACTCCTTAATTAAGGTAAAATCATTCATTCGGCTGCTATTCACTTTGGCCTACCACCCCTTTACATTTCTCAACTTCCCTCCTATCCATCATATACAGACACTTTTCACCAACCAAATCAATTCCTAAAGTATTAAACAAGTCCTTACCTACAGTTTTTTTTCCTTTTCTTTTCAATGCATTTAACAATGTGGCAGATACTTTTGATAGAATGTTGCCTACATATTAAAAATTATCTTGGAATTGTACAGAAGGCCCAGTAGTATGTAACGTGCTTAGTGCTAACACATCTGGTGTTACACCGTAATACAGTAGGTTTTTTTTTGTTTTTTTTTTCACTTGGTTTGAGCATAAAATTCACTTAATTTTATTAGATATATGCTTGAAAAAGAAGAAAGAGGTCAACTGAATACAGAAAAATAAACAAAATTCAAGACATTTTTTTTTTCTGGACACAATGCAGTTTTTCTTTTTAGCCATATTTTTCATGTTTTAAGAAGATTTTGATGTAAATAGTCATTAAAATTGATTGCAGTGTGTCTCTTTCTGTCCTCCACTCCCCTCTCGTTTCCATCTTCTGTCTGTCTTCAGATCAGAAGTGCTGAGCTTTGACACAAGCCTGCAGGAGTACTGACCCATACAGTCATTAGAGGAGGAATCGCCCCTCTCGCTCTGTGTCTGATCCTCCATCACCGGATAGGATCAAATAAGAGGCAGTTGTGTTTACTTCCTCATCCATCTAATTTCTGTAGCGATGGCCGCGGCCGCCTCATCTCCTTACCACTGCTTAAGCTGCATGGATTCAGAGTCCAGCCTGCGGGCAAACACTCTCAGCACAGCTACACCTAAACGGATTAACCCTCCATATACACACACACACACACACACACACATCAGCACAGGTGGAGGCTTCATTACCCAGAGTGTGTTAGATGCAACTTCAGACTTAAATGCATCATCAAAAAAGTCCAGAAAAAAATAACATTCCAGCAATACATGAAGGGACGTGTTTATGGGTATTAGCTCAAAGCTTACCACAGCACTTGCTCAAATAGGATTCCTATATTGGGATACAAACCGACAGATCTCATTTAAAGAGGTATTGCCCTCTGGTATCGGTTCAGTATGTAACATTTAGGCCAGTGGTTGATGCATTATGCAACAAAGAAAACTCCTTGGGCATTTAAAGTAGGGTGTTTAGGAAACGAGGTGCTCATGTGAAATATGTGGAGAGAGATCAAATGTCCACATTTATGAAATGAAGGAACACTGTTTTTTATATTGCCTAATAAACCACAACACCTTGTCATGACCTGAAAAAAAATAAAATAAAATAAAAATATTGCAAAATTATCAGATGAAATATTGTATTAAACAGATTGTAATGTTGTATTAATCCATATGAAACCTTTAAAAAGAGTAAAGTCATTTGTGTCTGAAACACACGTGTGAACCATGAATGGTATAAATATTAAATAGGCCACCGTAAAAACAACATTTTATTATTATTATTATTATTATCATTAAATAATAATAATAATAATAGGTTATTTTTCTTGGATTTGGATGAAAATAAAACAAAAATAAATCTAAAGAAAAGTAATAATCATGAGATTAATCACAATTAACTACTTTTATTAACTTTAAACTGTTTCTCTACAAAAAATGATGATGATAATAATAATAATAATAATAATAATATATAAAAACACTATAAAATAAAAATAAAAAATAAAAACAATTTCCATATTTAAATCACAACAAACAAACAAACAAATAAACAAACAAACAAATAAATAAACAAACAAATAAACAAATAAATAAATAAATAAATAATTGCAAGGGGAAGCTGCTATTTGTTTGAAAATATGTATGTGTCACATTACCAACAACATTTGTTGCATTAAAGATAGGGCAAACATATTTTCAAGTTGTCCTGACTGAGTAGTACTGTAATTATGTCTAATAAACAACAATAAAAAAAAAATAGTAACTCATAGTTATTAGCAGAAGGTTCACAACAGATGATCACTAGCTCATTCACCCCCTGCAGACTGCATCAAACACTGCTTCCAGAAAATAACTACCCTAACCTGGCTTGATTCAGTCCTCCAGAACCTCCCAGAGCCCCTTTAGTGTGATTTTGGCGAGTCCAACCTCTGAACTGAATGCTGGTACTAAAGAGAAGCATGTTTAGGCTAGACCTGACCTGCTTTAACTAGATTGATCACCAATTACGCAAATTAACCTTAAAGTGCCGTCTGCCACAGGAAGTGTTTAACCAATCTATTTACGACCCCAACATACGGCAACATAATTAACTGTCACACATCAGCTGGGTTTAATGGCAATATTGGATTTCTGACATATTAAAAAGCTCATCATCTTGCCAATAATGCAAATAACTATTTAAAAGCTTCCCACCGCTAATCTGGACAGCATAACCCATGAACACAGCATATCTCTCTCTGCCTGTTTTAACTGCTCTGTAGGTATTTCAGAATTTGGCTAATGTTCACACGTGAAGAAAGGCCCGGGACCAATGTGAATAAGATTTAGGCCAGTTCATGGAGCTGTCATTTACCCTGTAAAACCAGCATTGTGTTCTTATTCCATCCTATACATTCATTGAGGCTTGCCAACGTACTGATTACATGTCTATACATGAAGCTGAACTGTATAAGGTCACCAGGGTAACATTATTATATAACAGCTAGACAAGTATTTTTTTTTCTGCTTCATACCCTTCTAGATTATGAGCAGTTCAAAGTGTATTGAAATAATCTGACTGAATGAGTATATCAGCAATAACAGCAACTCTTTTTACACAGTATGTATTGTTTGTAACGCTGTCACCAATTTACCTACAATACAGGTTATATATGTTGTTGACTTTTGATACTGGCTTCAAGGACTTTCTTTGATAACTGATTCCCGGAAACAAGTCTCACAATGCATAAGCTTTTTCTAGAAACCAAAGATAGACATAAAGGTTTCTCACCAGTCATACAGATATTTTACATTATTTTAGTTTAAAAACATTTGTATTTTTGTTTCTGTGACAATTCATTTATTTAGCTGCAGCATGTTACCGACAGTCTCTGGCTGTAAATAGAAGAATGAAGACACAACATACAGTAATGTATTTTTCCTCATATTTTCAATTTGGAGGGTTGATATCAGTATTATTTCACATTATGCCATGTGGAGTTCTGGTAGGGTTAATAATAATAAAAAAAGCCAAATTTTCTACTGAGGTAAAGGATGCACCAGATGATGGACCAGTAGATGTTGTGTGCATGGTTCATATTGCTGACATTAACAAGTTTCAGAATACTGTTCAAATCAGCCTAAATCATAATGTTGTAAAAATGTTGTGGTTTGTGTGTATATATATATATATATATATATATATGTAAAATAAAAATACTGGCATCTGGAACACAATTTAGACACTGTTGATTGCATGAACATGACATATTTACAGCTAATGTAAAAGATAAAGTAAATCTATGAAATTAGCCTAGCCAGCCAGTCAAAGAAGAGGAAGAAGAAAAATCATTATTGTTTAGCTCTGACATGAGAGCCTTTGTCAAGTAATCAGTGTTAGTCATTTAGCAATGCTAGCTCTGCGGTCCCCATTTTGGGAGTTTGAAGACCCCATGAGTAGTAGTCTGAAAGGTGTTTAGTTTCCATTCCTCTCCTTAACGGCCATACTAGAGTGAAACACTGTGATTTATTAGGTTATAAGAGAAGACATGACTGCTTGTATGGTGAGGGTGTACTGTCAGCGTAATAAAGGAAATGTTCAAACTTTCTTTCGTTAGTGTCAGCCACACTCCCCCATTCATCCCATTCTCATTTTCACTGTAAAGAAATATACCATACAAAGTCTATTTAACACGTAAAGTGATATAAGGTAGAAAAGTGTGTGGTTTACAGGTTTAATTATTGTATTAGCTTTCCTTACACCCAGTGCTCTCGACTAATCGGTCCCAGTAATTGTGGACGGAGGGCAGGTGGGCTAGACAGGGTTTGCACAGGTATGAAAGAAATGTCTTCCCAGACTCACACCTGTTTAGCCTGAAGGCCCTGAACCACAGAGACCAATCAAAAAAGACAAGGATGATGGGAAAACGGGGAAAAACGAGTTTGGCCTCTCTTCCAAAGGTGACCACAAAACATCAGTGCCGGTAAGTGATTGATCGCTGGAAAAAGAAATAAAAGAAAGGTATTTGGTTGCTTGGATAGCTATGGTTTACTCATTTTTCCTTAAAAGCCACATTTATTTTAAATAATCACTAAATGTGATTATATAAGGCTGATTAGGATTACCACCAGCAGTGCCACTAGGACTAGAACATGCATATCACCTTGATATGTTTTTATATGCATGATAATTGCTAAGAACATTGATATTTTTGTTTATCCTTTTTTTTTGACACTTATCATTTAGAATATATGTAAATATGCTCTTGTTTAGAGGTTTGTCAGATATTCATGGGGGATCTCACACCCCAAATAATTAAATTTAATTTACTTATTGAATAACTAACAATGAATTCAAAGTAAAACAAAAATAAATAAATGAAATAAACAAACAAGCTATTAAGTAAGTACAATTTCCTTTTTGCAAAATATATTACAGTTTCTTCTTGTTGGCCTGGAAATTATTTTAACTATTTTTATTTTTATTTATTTAATAATCGTCTTTGTTAAAAATACTGCCAGATGTCTTGAAGTATATTTAGTGGAAATTTACAAGTTAATCAAAACACTTAACACAAAATATATAATTCATTTGACTTTTTCATTTAATTTTATAAACGCTAGGCCATTAACCACACTGAATGAATGGATATCCATAGGCAGCGGGGTGATACACCACGTGAGATAATTAATCTATTGTACTATTTCTTGCTATTTTTTTTTTTTACAGTACAGGGAAATTCCAGTTTGGAAATGTATCCTGTGAGTGTCAGTCAGGCCTTGGGTGTCATAGTTCTCTGGTATGTTTAAAGAATGTCACTATCGTACATGGCTTTTGTCACTGAGTGTAACCGTATTCTGGTATAAACGTGCGGTAAACACTAGAGTAGCGTAATGAATCCTGCTATTACTCTGTGTGGAATGCTGCGCTGCGGTAAACCCCTGACATCAATATCTGCCTTTTAAATCTGCCAGCTAACTCTCAGTGGTGGTGTTCAGAAGTGTCATGTATCCCACCTGTTCCCTGCATCCTCCCAGCATCTATTGTCACTCGTTTAAGGTGTTATCTATCCCGCTATTCACTCCAGTAACACATACGCTGCTCACTTCTTTCTATTTGCCAGGACCACTCGTGTTTCAAGAGACATGAGGACAGATTCGGGGAGATTTTGTTGGAACTAGCATCATGAGGAGGTGTTTCATATCTAGCGTGAGAAAACACTGTGCTTTTTGCTCTTAGTCACCAGACCTGTATGTGTAAGAGTTAAATACTAACTGTTGACTAACTGGAGCTCTCTGCAAACATTGCTAATTGATTGTTTTATATATATATATATATATATATATCACAATGGCATAATGTTTTTATAAATTAAAATATGTGACCCTGGACCACAAAACCAGTCTTAAGTCGCTGGGGTATATTTGTAGCAATAGCCAAAAATACATTGTATGGGTCAAAATTATCGATTTTTCTTTTATGCCAAAAAACATTAGAATATTAAGTAAAGATCATGTTCCATGAAGATATTTTGAAGATTTCTTACTGTAAATATATCAAAACTTAATTTTTGATTAGTAATATGCATTGCTAAGAACTTCATTTGGACAACTTTAAAGGCGATTTACTCAATATTTAGATTTTTTTGCACCCTCAGATTCCAGATTTTCAAATAGTTGTATCTCGGCCAAATTTTGTCCTATCCTAACAAACCATACATCAATGGAAAGCTTATTTATTCAGCTTTCAGATAATGTATGAATCTCAATTTTGAAAAAATTGACACTTAAGACTGGTTTTGTGGCCCAGGGTCACATATTTGTTTTTCCAAACAATGGGTTGATGTTACCTTTTCCAGTTTTTAGGTCTTTGTGCTAAACATTTTATGGAACAGTGTAAAGAGTTGTCAGTTCTGCTTTAAAATTTCATGGTTAATTCAGTGTCTTACTTGCTCTTTCTTTGTGATTGTTCAAAATTTACTAGCAAGTAATATTTTATTTTATTTTATTTATTTATTTTATTTATTTATTTTTTTTCTCAGAGGCACTCACACAAATGATTTCCGCTTTGTAGTCAGCTTTTTAATGGAAAACAATTTTGAGGAAATTTTTTTGAGATAATTTTCAAACAAACAAACAAATTAATTAATTTGTTTGTTTGTTTGTTTTATTTTTCCCCTGAGTAATATGAATTGTAGTGAAAATGTGTCTCTGTCTAGTCCCAGTCTCCATTACTGTTTCACAATCTAGAATATAGTGCATTTTTCGTGTTACTTATGCTTATATTTCTTATAAAGACATAATTCAGACTAAACAAAGTGATTGTGGTTGGTGTGGAGTCACTACTCATGTCTCCTCAATACTTTGGTGTTTTATCACCCTTGTTTCCTCTTTTTTGCAACCTTCCTTCTTTTTCTCAGAGCCTGAGAACAAATGGAACGATTAGGGAATCCTTCCCAGCTAATCACACTGTGCCGTGGCCACTTCCGCCTTGTTGATTACCACGGAAACCATTAGAGAGAAGAAAGTGGCGGGATGTTTGATGGTGTCCGGCGGCTCAGGGGAGGTCGGAGAGGGGTGTGTGTGATAGGCCATTTAGTCTTCCTGCTCTCATTACTCAAGCATTTCCTCTATCTCACAAACACACACACACACACACATATCTAAGTCTGGACACTAATCATTACCATACCACAAACTATTACTATAGCAATACAGCGCTTGTATTGCGCTCAGATCTGCCCACAGTGACCTTCATGAGCTAGATCAGGGATTCACAAGCTTTCATGTCAGCTGAACCTGTATATACAGTAATGGTCTAACTTTTCGATAAATAAAATGAAAATATATATATATATATATTTTTCACAATCAATCAAGTAGTCTGTCCCTCCATTGAAAGTCATTCTGTCAAAACTTCAAAAAGTTCAAAAAGAGATCATAAAAGTAATCCATATCCATTTTAATCCACATCTTCTAAAAAGATACACTACTCTCAATGGTAACACTTTATTTTGATGGTCCCCTTTAGACATTCTGTTGACCATTAGCAGCTTTGCAACAGTACCATTCATTAGAGTATTAGTAGACTGCATGCTTAATATTTGCTAACACTTTATTTTGATGGACCCCCAAAAGATCACTGACCATTCTACTGACTATAAGTAGACTAAAAGTACATGTCAATTTCTTCTAACCCTAACCTGTCTACTAATACTCTAAAAAAACCTCTAATTAGAGTTTGTTTGTATGTAGTTGCAAAGTTACTTATAGGCAACAGCATTTCTAAAGAGGACCACTAAAATAAAGTGTAAAGGGCCTTGCACACTGAGTCCGAATTTTGTATGCGTTTTTTTTATATTCATCATCCTAAAAAAACTGTCACACACAAAAAACATTGCACACTGAATCTGATGCGTATTAATTAATCTGTTGCTAAAAATAATAATAATAAAATAAAATAAATAAAAAAAAAATACAAAATGGAGTCTTCAAGTAGTGAGGATGATTTGTTGTCCTGTCTCTTCTTAAAAGGAAATATTGGATCCATCCAATCCTGAGATTGCATAGAGAGGAAGCAGAGTTCAACCTCCTTATAAAAGGAGCTGCGGGATTATCCCGAGTGACTCAAAGTATAATTCAGGATGTCAGTGGCTCAGTTTGATGCTTTGCTAGCGATACTGGAGCCACGTATTAAAAAGAAGACCTGTGTATCAATTTCTGTGAACCAACTGGAACAGAGACTGGCAGTATGTCTAATGTATGGACACACACACCAAACTGTGACATCAGTAAGGTGCGCACCAGGCATTGAAACCAGCATACAATAGGCTACAGCATGCAATACAACACCATTATTTTGTGTGCTATAATTATATTTGTATAATTTTACGCCATTCTGGATTTTGGAATTCACTTGTACGGTGGCTCTGAATTTCACACCTCTCAGAACACTTCTCAAAATGCTTTCTATGGATGTGAAAAACTCAGAAAATTGAACCTGATACAATTTTTTTTTTTTTTTAATGACAGATGAAAGTTTCGGAGGCAGCGTGTAAACGTGATTGACACAATGTGAGGTCCTATTTATTTTTTAAAGTGCGAACATTTCGAATGAGAATTTCGGACTTTACGTGCAAGAAACTTAACCCATGAACACATTTAAGTTATGCATTTATTTACAAATAAACACTGATCAACAAACATACATTGAGCTCATCATATATGGTACAAGAAAGATCAACTGTACTTGCTTGATGTGCAAGAAGAAACCTCAATGGTTCTTGCAGAAGCTCAGACATGTTTGTGTGATGCACAAGAACATACCTCATTCTTGTGTGTCATCTACACACGCTTGACCTTTAGTTTACCATATTTGATGTACTCTATGTATGTGAGTTGTAAACAAAAGCATAGCAATGCGCTGGTAAACACCCTACCATCAGAAAACATAAAAATCAATTTAAAAATCAGTTTATTTTGGGATTTGCTTTTCTATAAAATTCCCAGAAATGTAGGGGCTGGTGAACATATTTTTCACCCGCAATGCATCTCTTCTCTCTTCTCTACTGTAATCTGATGTCTCTATGTATTTCTCCACCAACATGCCCACAGTGTACAGCACAGCCCATGGGTACGGTCCCAGATGGCCACACTAGCGTTTGCTCTGTTTGGGGATGATGGGGTGTGATCTCAGTATAAGATGGGTGACATATGCCTCCTCGCTCTCTTTAGGCAACCAACAGAGAATCATAGCCGTCTAAATGAAGACGGAACACCACAACAACTCATACCTCCAAAATTATGACAAGACCATGAACAAATTTTCTCCAAGAGCCTCAACTCATGTCAGTCAGTTGGTACTAACAGTTGATAATATTAGCAAAGGAAATAGCATGCACAATTGCAAAGTTTACTTTTGAACAAATTTTGAACAAAACCTGAACCTTGGGAACAAGCAGTAGAAATAGTGATGCAAAGGTCACCGGTTTAATTCTCAGGGCACATACAGCACACGTCAATACTTATATACTTTAAATTTAAGTTTTTTTTTTATTATTATTTTTTTTTTTATAAATAACGTGTGATATAAAGGATATGTGAGCAATTTAATGACAGTGCTGAGATAACCTCAGAGTATAGACTCTGGAGCAATCACCAGGGAAATTCCTCAAACAGGAGTCATTACCCAGAAACCTGAGCAGCTCCTCATTGTAATGTGAGAGATGATTATAGCTCTTGAAAGCTCTTTAGCAGATCAAGCTACAGCTCCCTTTTGTAGGACCACATTCTTTCAGAAATATGTAAAAAATACCAACAGCAAAGCATGGACAAATTACTGTTACACTCCAAATGTTGGAGAACCTGATCTGGATTAAGTGAAAACAGCCTCTTTGGTTTCAGAAACTGAATCCAGCTTTTGTTCTCTTGCGCTGTGGTTTAACGTTTGTTTATTCTGAAACAGTCTACTGTTCATCCGAGGGCTGCAACCCACAACCGTGGAAGAGGAAGTGGAGCTGATCTACAGGTGTGAGGAAAATGGCACAAAACTACCCTTGGATTTATAGTCATTTAACTCGCTGTTCAAGTTCCCGTTTCTATCAGGCTAAAATGTTTCAAAATGTTTTTGGTTTAAGGTTGCGGAGGAAAATGTTACTGCTCAGATTTATAACATATTTATGACTCAGAGTAGTTTGGAGTTCCCAGTTATGGTTCAGTGAACTTTATCTCAGATATTTATCCTTAAAATTCCCTATAATAAATAAAAAAATGTACATACATTCAAACAAAGTATGAGATGTTGCTGAGATCTAATATAAGACACATGTAAGATTATTAGTTTTTTTTGTTTTTGTTTTTTTCTCAAGATACATCTGAGAAGCAGAGCAACTCTATTTATTCTTTATTTAATCTCACTGTTGTCTGGGAGAACAATTAATAATAAAGAGGTCTCATCTGTCTTCCTATTCTGATATTTACCCCTTTTCGGATCCCTTTATCCTTATTTGAAGTGGGTCTTTCTTTTGTTTCATTCAAGCCCTACATTTGCGTTTAATCTGTGGCTGATTGTCTCTTATTGAGGAAGTGCCTCAAGATTCTTACAGGATCAAAACAGCGTTTCAGGGAAAAAAAAACAAATAAAGCACATTGGGTTCTCAGGGCCATATTACCTCCTGGATGCTGGCAATTTTGCCCCGAATGGCCACGCTCTTCAGTTTTATGTGAATTGCAAATGAATCGTGATTTACAATTGTCAGTGGCCCATGGGATTCAAAACTTTTGCAAGGGTCAAAGCAGAGGTCAAATAAAGGAAACCCACCCAGCACGATGGTCTAATCCATGACTCTCAATGAACCAGACAGGAGGATGGAGGAAAGACAGAGAAACAGAGAGAGAGGTCTGTCGTGTAGACTAATTGCGATTAAGATAAGTAATTGTACAATAGTTTGATGGTGGTCTTTAATCACTGCCATTTTCTTCTTAAGTGTAATGTGCACCATGTGAGAGCTGGACGCTCAACGTCCCAGAATCAGGATATTTATGTTTGTCAGTGTCATGTCCGGGGAGTACACATTATACTGGATCGGCAACAATATTTCATTATGGTAATACTATATCTGGTTCATGAGAGAGAGAAGAGAGATGTTGTTGACCTCTAGGGGTGGTGCGATGGTCCAGCTCATTTAACATGAAGGATGAGCACACTGATTCTAGATGTACTCCACTACTCATCCTCTATATTTAGACTGATACTGTATGGAAACAAGTAAAGTGAAGTAAACTCTTATGCGTAGGTCTTTCCCAGGTGGCTCTGTTTCTAATTGCTGGGCTGATGCAATGCAACTGCAAAACTCATTTCTTTTTCTCATTAAGGTTTTATTTATTTATTTGTTGTATTTCTCTTTCATTCCGATAACACTATTAATACAAGATAATAAGTAAGAGGTCAAAATTAGATAATTGTAAGGTCTATTTATCTATATGTCTATCTATCTGTCTGTTTGTCTCTATGAAGGAAATCCGGATGAAGACACAAAAAAGAAGAATTTAAAAACAAACAACTAGGCACAATAGCATATGCACGTATGCAAGCACACACATAAAACAATATGTTGTGACTAGTTTACATTTGAGGCATGTGAACTGGATGACACTGGTCTGTAGCTTAGATTTCTTATCAATATATGATATAAGTTTATGAGCATACACAAGAGAATGTTCTTACTCAGTTTAGTAGTGTTTTCACCCATCATAAACTTCTAAAAAGATAGCAAACACATTGCCTATTACAAAGTAAAAAATGTAAATTAGATTAAGGTTTAACAGTAAAGAATGGTGGTTTAAACTTCAAGAGTATGTTCATTCATCAATGTCATCTAGTCCTCAGAAGTTCATATTTAAACTGCTAGTGAGTTGGACAAAACTTTAATCAATGGCATATTTAGAAATCTCAAATAAATGAAGAATCCTGTGAACTTTTATTTAGTGAGGCTGAAACCATCAAATTGAATAAAACAAAATGATGCATCCAAATTAAAGCGAAATAGCCCATTGTATGGTTTATTCTGATTGATTCGGGGCTCAGTTCTCTTTCAAATGTCCAAAAACAGTCAGAAGAATATTGTGCAACTTTGTATAACATTTTTTTCCTCCCTGGAGCTGTGTATATAGTGGCAATAGATCTGTTGATATTTGATCTGTGTTTATGTCCTGTGGGAGTCCAGGAGGTGGCAGGGACTTACCCCGTCTATTCTGTACACCGCGGGGTCATCTCTCTCTCTTTCTCTCGCTATCGCTTTCCATTTGCATTTCTCATTCTACAGGCATGTCACATAAACAAAAACTGGCTTGCAGCTATGAAACAACGGCCACACGTCAGACATCAACCATGCGTCTTTTCCTGCACAAGACAAAAAGAAGAGCTTGTCCAGTAACAAAATAAAGGAGTAAAATAAGAAATCAAGCAGAACGCTGAGGTTTGCATGGCCTAAAGGGGTTTCTGTGTAGATGAGGACACACATGCCTGATTTATGACAGCATGCAGTCATCATATCAGTTTATTTACCACATCACGTCATCTTAACCTGTGTCTGTGTATGTCTCCGGGTCCTGAGAGTCACTAAACAGATTTATATTTAAGTTTCAAAGATGATCACTTCTTTAAAATGTATTTTTTTCACTTTTCTAATTCTTATATTTTGTTTCATTTCAGAGGATAGAGTTAGTGTTGGATTAAGACTAAGATTTGACTTTGCATTGCCTACATAACTAGCCTATATGCTAGGCCATGTTTCTGGCCAATTTTGATATTGTTTAAAGCTTTTTACTCTTGTTTCTTGAATCAAAATGAGTGGGCAGGTCCACAAAAAATCTACGCTCACAAAACTTACATTAGATTCCAGATTTACATGGAATTTCAATGCTTATAATTTACAATGTTACATACATGCTGTATACATATTGCTCACCACACAGTACATGTGTGATCATTAAATATTTTTGATAGTTTCATGGCAATTTCAGCTATCATTAAGAATATAGTACTAACACATTTTACTGTGTTCTACATAATTCTGCAGACTTTTCATCATAATGAGCATAGAAAATGCTAGAAAAATTCACTGAATATGAACTCAGATATCTAATGCATTCTTTTAAAAGAAATAAATACTATAGAAACCTAGAGGGTGCCTAATAGAGAACAACAGTGACCATTCACTTTTTCTGGGGCATGCAAATTATGATTTGAAGAAACATAAAACACATACTTACAGCCATTGATTAAAAGCTATATTTAAATTAAATATAACTTAAGTTAAAACGGTAACACTTTAAATTAGGGAACACATATTAGCTGTTTATTAGTAATTATAAAGCACATGTTAATGCCTTATTCTGAATGACCATATTCTAGATCCCTTAACCCTATCCTATACCTAAACATAACCACTACAACAAGGTTTAACGATCATATGTCATTAAAGAGGGGGGGAAAAACACTATTTTTAATTATCTATCCATCCAGTGAGATCATTTCATTCAGAATATCAAATAACCAACAGAAGCAGGAAGAAGCCAATCAGAGTTCAAAGGTCAGGTAAAGTCTGTCTGGATTAGTTTCATGTCAGGCCTCTACCTGTCTTTAGTTTCCCATCATTCTGTCCCATCATACACGTTACTGCGTGCCCGTGATGGACTTGTCGCATTCCATGGAAATCAAGTGGTGGGAATTGCTCCCGCGCCATTCTCAAATCATCTCAAACGCGTCTCCTGTGCCACGCTTAGCACAGAACACCCACAATCCAGTGTTTTACGGTTTGTCGGGGGGGTTGGGGGTCTCTAAAGAACATTATACCTCCTTACAGCCACATCATTGGGTTACAATGCTCACATGTTCCTCTAATAATTTGAGCATGCTTTCCAGTGTATTCAAACGGCTTAGGTGTGTGCAACGAAGCGATTGGAGGCTTGCATTCAGGTTTCTACATGAATCTAAATCGATTACCGTAAGTTTTTTTGTCGTTTTGTTTTGTTTGTTTTTTGGGGCATGGCAATTCCGCCCAAGATTTGCCACCATAAAGGGGCTTGAGCTTAGGCCCATGCTCCTTTCCAAACCTTCCAAGAACGTTGATAAGCAGATCCCCGAATGAAATCTCCTCGTCCCCGGCTGCGTCTGCCTCTAATCGTTTTATTTACAGTTACAATAAAAGACGAGTCTGTAATGGCTGGGTGACATAATAAGCGGCGCAGGAACAATCGGAAAACAGTCCTAAGCGCATTCCAATTTTCGCATTAGGCTAATCGTGGAGAGGAAGGAAATAAAGACATCAGTTGGATGAAACGAGCGTAATTGGAGAATAATGTAGTTAGTTTGCTCTAATCTTCTGCATAATATTAAAATGTTCTCAGTGCTCCCCAGCTGCAAGCAATCAGTCGCTCTGGAGGGGGAAGACAAGGAAAGAAAGCGAGAGAGAGAGAGCGAGACAGAGAGAGACAAGCCGCATGTAGGTGTCTGTTAGCAACATTGCTTTAGCATTTTGAGAGATCGGAGCACTTGTCTTGATGGGAGTAGCTAAGTAAAAGAAGCAACACTACTAACTTCACTACATTTTTCACTAGCGTGACAGTAGCTCAGCTGTGTTCATAACAGTGTTGCTTTTCCAGTAACAGCCTATTTCTTTCAACAAGTAGCAGTGTGATGTGACAGAACACTACATCACTGTTGTTGTTTTTTTATGTCACATTATGTCTCGCACAGCTTTCAAATGAATAAGCTGAGGCAATAATCAAACACTCAAGAAAGTCTCCTAAATGATTCTTAAATAGCGTTGGGGGTATTCATTTAGTGAGTCAGTTTGTTTCAAAGATTCACTAAACTGGTTCCAGTAAATGATTCACTCATTCATTTGAATTAATTCTCACTTGTGTTCCTGGAACTGGGAAATAGGCCTACTATTCTTTATCACTATATTTATAGTTCATTCTTTTAAAGGATGTTAGATATTGAGTGTACATTAATATAGTAGCTTATTTTTGTGCCATTCTGTTTTTTTAACCTACTCATATAATCAGATCATTTAAAACTTATATAACCTTGTTAGGTTACATACCTGTATAACTGGTTAGTAAAAGCCTAGTTGTTTTTTTTCACAGTAGTTAAACTACTTTAAACTGTGAGCAGCTTGAGGCTGTGCAAGCCAGTTTCAAAGAAGCTTCTCTAACACTAGCTGTTGAGCATTACTAAATCAATAAGGCAAATTCATGATTTCATGGATGGAGGTACTAAAAAATGCAAAGGTGTTAGCATTAGCTCATAACTTGCTAGCTTACACACTGTAATACACACATACATTCAAGCAATAGTCTTGCATTCCTGTTTCTAGTTCCTGTTTCTTGGATAAGGCCTTGTTTCATCAACTGTCATTACTGATTATCTGTAAACTAGTGAACTTTTAGTGAACTAGTGAACACTTCCTTCTTTGGCATGTTTCATGGCTTTATCATCACCTGCTGTACTATTGACAAGCATCCAGCACAAAGAATGAAAGAAAACTGAATGAATCTTTTCATTTTTTCTATCATATTATTTTTTAAAGTTATGGCAGACTGCACCATCTTGAGAGCACACGTCGGCCAGTAGCAGAATTAAAGGCAGGTTATTTGTTCTCCCTGTGGCTTCTCTCATCTGTGATTTCAAGCCTTCCTTCGCTCTGAGGGTGTTTTTTACTCCCGTTATTGTGCAGGAAATTGTCATTAGTCAGTGGAACAAATAACGTGAAAACCGCCGTGGTTGCCTTTGCTCCGCATCAAAACACAACAATGAATTAATCAAATTAAAATTCCTTGTTATGCGATTTTGCTTTAATTTCCACAACCAAGCCCCTATTTAGTATTTGACAAAACCAAAATGGGGAAGTCACAGTTAAAGGCCTCAGTAACAGTGTTATATTAGGAAAGAATTATCAATCCTTTAAGCTAATTTGGATAACTTGGAAACCATAAAAGTAAGCTAGTGAAATGCAGTATTTACTAAGCTTCTGCTGTTTTCACACGTCTTTAACTGCAGCAGCCACTTAATGGACTTTGTTTTTGCTTATTGATTGACTGCCATTGAGACATTAAATCCAATTCAAATTATTATGACTCTACAAAAGCTATTACAAATGGCTAAAGAACTGTAAAAGTGTTGTACAGAGGTATATAGGGTCTTTCAAAGGCCTGCTGTATTTTACTCTGAATATCTGTGATCCCTAGACTACTTAAATTATCAAAAGACTGTAGGAATGATATTTTAGAATATATATATATATAATTATATATATATTGTTTCTGAGCCTACCATCTTTATCAAGCACATCTTTATGAATATTGTAAAACTGTGTAAGATGCATTCACACTGACAGTGATTTGTGATTTTATTGCTGTAGGCCACTTTACTGTTGGTTGCTAGTAGGTGTTTTTACTCAACTGCAATATCCAACTGAATATGAGTGTGATCCACTGTCTTACACTGATTGGTAGCCGCTGAATGATGTCACTGATTATTTGCATGAACGTCTTTGTCGCTCACATTGTCTCAAATCTCCAACTCTCATTAAACATACATTCTGCTAACGTTTTGCTACAAAACAGCATCATTGTGAATATCCTTTAAGATAAAGCATTTTTTAAGTAGCTAATTTATAAGCGGCCCTGAAAACAGCCAATTTTCAAGGAACAGTTTCCACAGCAAAAAATAAAAATTTAAATTTAACATTTACACAACCTCTTGTCTTTTGAAACCATTGCAATATTTATTTATGTATTTATTTATTGATTGATTTATTTATTTTTATTTTTTAATGTCCAAGCTGCTATAAATAAACATGAATGGCAACCATATCTGTCATTATTTGAGGCTTGCATTCTGTTTGTTCCTTGCATAAAGTTACAGGTCATATGGCGTACTGTTATGATGATTTTTATGATGCTTAATATTTTTCTGTTATTTTGGATCCCCAACAACTTTTATTCTATGGAAGCAATTCAGACATACTGTTAAATGTCTCCTTTGTGTTCCATGATGGTGCATAAATGACAACATAATCTTCATTTTTTAGTGAACAATTTTGGTTCTCTAAACACTACAACACAGGCCAAAGTTGAAAATTCCCATGTTTGCTAACAGTCGTTTTACTCAGTCTGTAATAAAAAGTCAATGAACCAGGGGGAGTCCATATATTCCCATAACAAAGGCAGGGGGAGCTGTCATTTCCCCATTCTCTGTCTTTTATGAAAACATCCTCTCTCGCTCAAGACGGCGGGGGGCGGAAGGCCTCGCTCGACAGATCGAGCCGATAAAACACGCACGCTCCCAAAGACAATGAGCGCTGAGCCACAGACTGTGACAAACGCCTGAACCTGGGTTCTGACGGTCTATCCGATAAGGAAAAACAACACGGGGAAAGGGGAAGCCACATATTAGAGCAAACGAAAAGTGCATCACATTTTCCTTCCCCACACGCCTGATCCTACATGCCGTTATCTCTTAGCATGCTGATATATTGCGATGCTTTTAAGACACCCAGCGAATGAGAACGGGTCTCCGCAGCCCCGGGAGAGATGCCTCACTCTCGCCGATCGGCTGTCGCTATTGGATTTCTGACTTTTAACTGGGTTAACCTACTTTACTGTGAATACAAATTCAATTGCCACCACAGCTGTTTTATTTGGCGTGCGTGTCTTTCCCTCTCTCGCTCTCTCTCAACAGGCTGTGTAACCACATAGAAAACAATTTCCCTCTGCGGAGCAGTGGCAAACCATAAAATTAAAATGAAGTGCCATTACACGTTCACAAAGCAAAGGGGGTCCTTCCTTTTCTACCCTCCCTCTCCCTCTCCCTCTCCCTCTCAATATTGACACAATGCTTATCCCTTTCCCGTTGCCGTTTATGTGCTGCTTGTTTGCCATTGAGGCTAGCAATGCTATGTTAGCATGCTAGCCTCACCTTTAGCGCTCTCTCTCTGTGTGTGTGTGTGTGTGTGTGTGTGTGTGTGTGTTTAGTAATGGTTCTTCTCTCTGAGACACTAAATAAAGCCATATGAGGCAGCCAGGGAACCTTTCAGGACTTCATTAGGGCAGTGGGAGAGGAGAAGTTAAGCGCTCCAGCAAGCTGGTACTGTTTAGCTGCATAACGTCAACAAGAGCACTCACGCAGCTGCCTGCTCATACCCCAAACAACCCCCTCCACCCTCACCAGCCCTTTATCTACCCTGCTGCGCTCTGCTCGGGTGGTGTGGGCCACGCAGGAACCCCTCGTTCGCCTGAGTGCCGCTACCCAGCCGGCGGCGGCCCAGACTGACATACCTAAAGAGCTCTTCTGAAGCTAACGGGGTTATAATTGCAGTTTGCACAAATTGTGTGTACTCCACAACGAGAATAACTGAGAGGACCAGTGCAACCAAGCACACTAACTTCCTGGAAAGCGCTGATGTCGACCGCAGCCTGGGCCACTTTGTTAAAGCTATCTGACAGAGCCCAAACCCTGCGCACACTACAGCTAACATGTCACGATCGGTTTGCATCCCAGTATCATTTGATTTTTGCTCTTTTGTTTCTTGTCTCGGTCTCCGTGCATCTCTCTCGTCCTGAGGGCAGGTAAGAGTTTGTGTACTAGCTTTCTCTCACTCTCTCTAATAACGGCCTTCAGGTAAGTGTCATCTGTACAGAACCGATCTGTTTACATCACATACTCATGGAGCTGCACTGTTCATCCTTGCATTGTGTTGCGTTTGTGCGTATGCGCGCTGGACCTTGTGCTGAATAATGTTCAATAATTTTTATTTTTTTTTTCCAAGTACGTGTGCAATATTGAGTGTTCTTTTTCATACGCTGAACATCAGCAGTGGTTGTTTTTGTCAGCGTTAGTTGAATACCATAACCATGTCTGTAGCATGTAGAGACTGTGATGCTGAGGAACATGCGTGTGTTTTTGGTATTGTTGAGTATTGCTCAGGCTTTGTTTGAGTGTGTGTCTGGTGTGTCTGGTGTGCTGGAGGGTAGATGACTGTACTAAAGCGCCACCTAGTGACACACACCCTCCATACTAGAGTAAAACTACACAACGGACCACTACCCAACCCCCAAACCATCTCCAGCAGTCTAGCTGTCTGTCTTTGCTTTTGCTTCTGGAGAATGGCCACATTTAAAATTGCAGCAATATCAGGTCTTTACCATTAATGTATTGTATTATATCCAACCAAAGCAGATCTCTGATGACTGACAAAAGCTCTCGTTTATGTTACGTATCAACTTATTCTCATTTATTTCTCCAGAAATTCCTTACAAGCTCAATGGACAGCATCTGTAACATGTTTATCAGCACAAAAAAAAAAAAAAAAAAAATTATTACATTGAATGTCTACTGCACTACAAGGTCAGATGTACTGGCAGAAGAAAAACAAAACAAACAAATATATATATATATATATATATATATATATATTAGCACAACATTTACATGAGTGTGCTATTTGATTCTAAAGTTGTCTAAATCATCCCTAAAGTTGTCTAAATCATCTTTCTGCATTTTGCTATTTCTAAATAGTTTCACATGATGAAAGTGAGCAGGTTTACTGTTATGGTTATTACGCTGAAATATTGGATTATTACTTCAAACAGACAAGTAAGCAATTGTATATCATTACTCTCATGCCAACTCTTATAATGTTCAGGTCTTGCATAAAACTTAAGTGTAAAACTTAAGATAATTAAAATTAATGTATCAAAAAATAACTGACAATGTGACAAATTTTGAACCTCAAAAAATGTATTTATATTTAGAACAATAAAAAATAGACACAAATGAGGCAATTGTTGACATACAGTAAGAGTATAGAGCTAGAAAAGTGTGTGTAGTAGCTTAGATCTTTTGGTCATGGAATAATTTAATCAGAAATGCTTGACTTTATATTTTCCAATTTTTGAATGCTGACTTTGGGATCTTGGAACATCTGAGCATAGTTTAAGGCATTGGTGAGATCTCGTCTGAAACTCAATAGGAGATAGAGATCCTCAGGAAATGTATTGAATCAAATGTTTGGAAAGAGATCCCATACTGCAGCGTGTATCTCTCCACCTACTGGGAAACAATTAAACCAGAGTAAAAGTTTCCGGATGAGCTTCAATGTGCCCTTGAATATGAGGCTTGTCAACACGGATCTATCGATGCGGTTCCCTCGCAGTTACAGTCACCCGCATCAAAGCTCAGCTCACAAACGGCCGACAGTGACGAGTGCCTGTCACTGCCCATAAAGGTGATGCACACACATTCTCACACACACACACACACACACACACACACACACACACACACACACACACACACACACACACACACACACACCCCCCTATGGTCCTTGGCTAGTCTATTTATTTTTATCGCAACAATGAAAATTTGCATTTCACACACACACACACACACACACACACATACACACACACGTGTTCCTGCAAGGACAATAAAATGGATTAGATTGACAGTGTCACCTTCCTAATCTAGATGAACTCTCAGAGACAGACAGACAGATGTGACGCAAGAGGAATTGGCAGGATAACATGCCATCTTATTCATTGTGATGTCAGAAAGTTGCTCCTTTCCTAATCTTAATAATAACATTTTTATTCATTAGAGGATGTTGATATTTATTTATTTATTTATTTATTTAATAATAAACGTTTGTTTGTGCTTACTGAAGATACTGATGTGTACATTTCTCAATAAAACATTTAATTTTAAGATTTAAAACATTTCAAAAGGAATATCGACCCCAAAATTGCATTTACTCAGCCTCATGTCATTCTGAAATTAATTTAAATTTCAATTAAATTTCAGTCTTCTGCTTAAATCTATAAGAACGGTTCATCAGACTTGAAATTATGTGCACATGCACAATTATATGGACCATATTTTAGATGTCTTGATTGTGCTGTTTTGTCCTTTTTGTAGGTTGCATAAATTGTCATCCAACGTTATTTTAGGGGGACAAAAGCAAAAGAATGTCATACAGGTTTATAATGGTATAAGGGTGAGTAAATCATTGATTTTCATATTGGGGGCAAATCAACCCTTCAATAAACATTCAACATTGCATCTAAGCAACAATTTAAAAGTGGATGATTTTCTGAAATTTAAAAAAAAAAAAAAAAATCTAACAAAAAATTTAACATCTCAGTTGTCTCTCACATTTCTCCTCCAGAATTTCAGATGAGATCTCCACAATGTCTTAAATTCTGTTTAGATTTGTCAAGATCCTGAAGTCTGAAGCTTTTTATATGAACTCAAACATTCCTCATTTATTCATGACCAAATGATTTGTGATATGCTTTCCATGTTAATTCTTTAACTCTACACTCTTACTGTATGTCTTCTAGGCCTGAGCCTAGTGATCACCATGATCAGCATTTGATTTGTTACTTTTCTCTTATGCCATATGTAGGCTAGCATGAAATGACGGGAAATGAGTATGAAACGTTAACTATATGCGACATTCATCTAAACACAAAGCCACATCACAGTGTGCATGTGCGTGTATGTCTTCCAGAAGAGCAGCTTTATGGAGCGGTATCTGATAATGCGTTCCTCATACGTCCACATCAGAGCAGAGACAGATGTTAATCACACACTATATGAGCACACACACACACACACGCACACACACACACAGACACACACACGCACACACGCACACACACACACACACACACACATACACACACACGTTTGCAGAGTACCCATCATTATTACTTTGACTGACAGACTGAAACATTGGACTGTTCAGATTTTCTGGGTAAATCAACCTTTAACTGTCTGCATTCACAGCCATGTGAGGTGAGCCCTCATTCACCAGCATGTGAGTACAACTGCCCATACTGAATGAGCAATGCATCAGAGAATCAGAGCCTTGTCCTTTCTTTGGATTTAATGTTATGTGCAAAACAATGATGTCAAATGTGACCCTGGACCACAAAACCAGTCTTATGTTAAACGGGTATATTTGTGGCAATAGCCAAAAATACATTGTATGGGTCAAAATTAACAATTTTTCTTTTATGCCAAAAATCATTAGGGTATCAAGTAAAGATCATGTTCCATGAAGATATTTTGTATATTTCCTACCATAAATACATCAAAACTTAATTTTTGATTAGTAATATGCATTGCTAAGAACTTCATTTAAATAACTTTAAAGACAATTTCTCAGTATTTTGACTTTTTGGCACCTTCAGATTCCAGATTTTCAAATAGTTGTATCTCCAAAGGCCAAATATTGTCCTATCCTATAACCATACATCAATGGAAAGATTATTTATTAAAAATTGACCCTTATGACTGGTTTTGTGATCCAGGGTCACAAATCTGAAAAATAAGGTATTGTTTTTTATTAATTATGTTATTATTTAATAAAAATAAAAAAATAAATATATATGTATATATATATATATATATATATATATATAATTTTCTAAAATATTTCTGTTTGATGCACTGTAAAATACTGCAATTGGCTAGTTCTCCCTAAATGGCAATTATTCTTAGCATTGTTAACAAATCATTGCAATCCATGTAAATGATGGCTACTGATGCGTCTGTGTCTTGGAATATTGTTTTTGGATTCTCTACAGCCTGTCCCCGTTCTCTCTCTCTTCAGACTCTTTTATTTGATTTGCGTAAAACACGTCCTGCTGAAATTACATCCACATGCGACTGCAGGCTCTGGCACAAAGCTCAACACCACACCAGCAACAACAAACAACACACAAACTAACTACAACCATTAGTTTAAATTCTTGATGTCCTTCACCCACAGATCTGCTTTATGTTTTATTCATGATCATTAGATCCCTATACACACCGATAAAGATAATCCTTGGCACAGTCTGTGATTTAGCAATGAAGGCTTGTGTTAGCGGGCTAATGATAGTCAAGCTAGGTGAGGTAATGTGCAGGATCATATGTTGAAAGCATTTTTCCTCCTTTACTTCCCTCTGATGGCATATTTAGCCTACAGTAACGAGTGGCTACGTTTTCACTTCTTCTGAAAAGCAGGGATTAACAAGTTAAAAGGTTATGGCGTTAGTCAACATTTGCCTTTCAGCTCATCTCAATCACTCAAGACTGTAATTATCTAACATTGTGTCTGACCTCTGGCACCGTGCTCATCTCCTTTCATCCAGCTTTGAGAAAATAAACTGGAATACCATCTTACGCTCATTCTTTTTCTCACCAATTCTGTGTGAAATATGCCTTAGTTAATTTCATTATATGGTAAATGTTGTCATAAAATATTTAACTGGTCACTATATCCTGCGCCCTGAGCAGTCTTTGTTTATTTGACTTGAATGATGAATTGTAAAATTTTAAATCCAAAGAGACGCCCAGCACGGACATGGTGTAGAGCAGGACTGCACTGTCTCAAAAACACTCTTGACAAAAGTGTTTTTGAGGAAACTCTTGATAAATGTCTAACTACCACGTGCTGTAAAAGTCATTTTTTGCCAGTTAGATTTGTGGTTCGTTTTAGAATATGCATAACGAATTATACTAACACACAAATGAAAATTCAGCAATGTACAGTACATTCTCTCAGTCAATTTCATGAGTTGCATCAAAGGATGCTTTTTAAAAATCCCATTTATGCTTGTTGACTGCTCTCCTGTCTGATCCAACTTTGTCATTAAAAAAAAAAAAAAAAGTCTTTTTGGCAAGATTAGTTTTATACAAAATGATTGAAAACTTCAGTAACAACGGCAATTTAACCCACAACCTTTCAGTGTTTATATTCAATATGCTTGCAGGTCACAAATCCTGTTGTGTTATTTTAAAGTCAGCATGTAGAATTGCACATATGATAGATGGAGTGTAAAGTATATATAGAGTCATTTCTAAATTAATTTACATTCTGTGCTGTGTTCTATGCTGATATATTATGATATATAAAAATTGCATATATAAAACACATTTTAGTTAATTTTCCAGTTAACTGATTTACTACAGAAATTATTTGAGAGAGGTACTTAATAAACTCAGGTACATATTTAAAACCTATTTAAAACTTGAAATAACTGATATTTATGAGGTAGAATTTTTGTGTTTTTGTTTAAAGACATATTCAGATTTATGCTACAGTTAAAAAAGTAAACATTGGTTTAAATAAAGGTTTCACGTATAGTTCCTGATGATGATCAGAAACATTAAGGTGTGATGACATGAAGAATTATAGAGAATGGTTTTATGCTCTTGTTTCTTGAATGATTCCTGTTTGAACAGATGAGTATTTTGGTGATTACCAGAAAATACCAGATGGAACATAATAAAAGGATTGTAAAACTTTGTAAGTGGCAAAATGTTTTTTGTTTTTTTTTCCCAGCATAATGAAAATATGTTACGCTGTAAATAACCTGACATATGTTGTACCACACACACCAGATGAAAACGCTACCACAACCGTTTAATTTTTATTTTGTTTTTTAAATTGCAACATAGTTGTGCTAGCTGGCCAGTGGCCTGAGGAATTCACAACAGCAAAAACTTCAGACATGGAACGCTGGACGTATGCCTGTGGTTAGCTGTGGAAGTGGCCGCAGTGTCCGTCTCACGGCCCCTGACCAGCTGTCCTCGTTCCTCTGCTGGGTCGAGGGGAATGCTCCTTCAGACCAGCGTGGAACGAGGAACGTTTCCTGCAGGAGGCGGCTCTCCATTGCAGGGCAGCTGCTATTGCTCCGGTCTGGAGCTCTTGACCCACTTACACTCATCTTTTCTTTCATTTTAAACACAGAGGAACACCGCTCCATACCCTCGCCTTCTCTGGCCGCCCAAACACGCCTCTCGCCTGCTGAAGATTAATGTTTCAGGATTGACCCTGCTGGGCAGCTGACTACAAGAGAATAGATGGGTCAGAGAAGCCAGGCTTGGTGACGGAGATGGGTTGCTTACCTCAGAGTGCCCCAGAGCTCGGCGGCATGGTTCTCCTGTCAGCTCCCAGTAAAGAGAGAACTCCCGATCATAACTCAAGTTCTTTTAGCCCAGCTCCTGAACTCTCATGCCCACAGGGCCCTCAGCGGACTCCTCAGGACCAGAACCGTGTGAGAGAGGGGTCAGAGAATGGTTCAGTGTGTCAGGTGGAACGGTTGTGTTTCAACATGAGTGAGTAGTTTGGGCTTATCAGCAAAGCTGTCAGAGGCATTTTCTGCCGTTTGTGTCTTGGCCTCGGGCAAGTGTTTATAAAGTTTCGTATGGATTTGATGCACAACTACCTGTCTATGATCAACCATTTAGCAGGCTATTGTTTAATTAAAAATTAACTAATGCTATTTCAAATCTGAGACACTGCCAAAAGAAGACATTTTGCTTTTACTTGTTACTTGTGCTTTTACACCCAACATAATCCACATGTGCACAATAATAACTCCTGACTCCCAACAATAAAATATGCTGGGAGTTAGATATAGTCCAAATTTTCTGCCCTACTTAAAACATTTTCACAATCACTTTGAAAGTATGATTAGAAAAACAAAGGTATAGAAATGCATTCTACAAACAGGATACAAAATAGGGCTTAATAGTAATGTGAAAAAGTAAATAAAAAGTCAAAATCTACACACACACACATATATGTGTGTGTGTGTGTGTGTGTGTGTGTTTATTTTATGTGTATGTATTTTATATTTTTTCTCACAATAGCTTGAATGTTGTCAACAGTAAAATTTAAAATTTAACAGTAAACAAGACAAAATGTAACAATATTATTAACTTGTCTTTCTGTTATGCCATAGAAATGATCCACATTGTTACAGTACTTCCTGGAAGTTGCATGTAATTTTAAAGCAGAGGGATATCATGGTGTAACATGGTTGCTTTCAAAATGAGGGACACAGTTGTGTTTGGATGCAATTGCAAATGCTTGGCTTTGTGTTTATTTGTTTTTGAAGCTGTTCTAAATAGCCTGTTGCTATCTTAACCTGTGCTTTATAGAAGTAATATGGAAAACAAACTGCAGCTGGACAGAATGCTGGAGGTGTCGGTGCAATGAGTGACAGGCCTGCAGGCACATGATAAAATGCTGCTGTTTTTCAACATGTAAAAACTCGACAAATCAAAGACACACAAACAGATCAATTACAGAGGATTATTATTATGTGTACAGGTTTGTGTTTTCATGTGGAGGTGAGGACAAAACTGGAATAAGAGGAACTAAAACCCTGCGTACATGGATTAGACGTACCTGAAACACCTGCACAACGGACAGAAGTAAACACAGTTTCCAACGAGACTTTTTCTCCAAAAAGCGGCCATGCATTGCAATGGTTTTGTCAGTTATGTGTTGGAACGGGATCATTCACACACTCACGAGGAGCACAGAAAGTCTTCTGCAGCGAGTCGGAGGGGCCGACCCAAGCTGGGTCGCAGCCAGCGCAGTCGTCAGGGGCCGACGCGCTGGCCTAAAGCGCAGACCCACCCTCTCTCAGTCTATATTTCCTTCTCTAACTCTCTCCCTGTCTCCCAGCGGCAGCTGCGCTTTTTTGGCTGCAGCTGCAAGGTGTGAGTGTGTGTGTTCATGGGCAGGAATATCTGCGTGTGTGTGATTGCTGGAATCTTCCTCGCTTCAGTTTGTGTGTGATCTGTAAGAGTGCCCAGCAATTACTAAGCTGGCACTACGCTGTCTGTTTACACACACACATATTCCTACTGGACTTTATTAAAACACCATCTGCTGTCAGCTTACACACACAGCAAAATAGAGGGAGAAACAAGGCGGGCAACTATTTCTTAGCAATATCTCTGAAGACGAGCTGCAGTGGCAGCATCACATACAATCAGCAGGTTCATGTGCTCTGCGGTCTTACAAGGCCTCGCGTTTGCTTCAACGTGAGGGGCAAGAAGAGCCACGGGGGAAAAGGGCGAGAACAGATCTTTCGTCTGATGCTCCAAATTATGCAAACATGCATCCCTGCATACATACACACGCAGAGTGGGTGTAGAGTCCCGCAGTGCAGCACAGGTGCTGCATGAGCTTTGGCCGGGCCCTCTAATGACAGTCTGATGGTTATTTCATTAGCTCTCATGTTCTCAGGGAGATGTCATTTAGGATGCGCAAGCATACTGATTGGACAGTGACTGTGGGCGAGCAGATGAGATGTGGATAGATGACATTTTATAACACAGTTTTTCACAGGTTTTTTTTTTTTTTTTACAGTGGTCTCTAAACATATTTGGACACTTACATATTGTTTTCTAATCAGGCACGATGAAATAATGCAAAAAGCCATAATATATAATAATCCATGACTGTCCAACCAGCCACGAGCACTTTGAGCGACAAGGCTTTTTTTTGTGTGTGTCATTGATTACTTTCTTTTTTGCTAGGTCACATAGGGTAGCCCAGTCCACTGTGAACTACTGCAAAATACTACTCCTCATAACTGAACATTAAAGACAAAATATGTTCTGAATGTCTCTGAATATGTGGTGTCGCATAGAGGTTTTGTGTTTATAATGGTCAGCGGTATCTCATCATGGTTAATGTGATGAAATACACCTGTGGTTACTCTACTAGGACACCTGTGTGAACTTAAATAGAACTATGAAAGCCCATTTCGACCACATAAGAAAAATAAATAATAACTATGACATAAAACAGTGAAAATTATGAGATACTAAGTCATAATTATGGGATAATACATCAAAATTATGAAATAACCAGAACTATGAGCTAAAAAGTCAGAATAATGCAGTAAGTCCTAATTATTACAAAGTCAAACATCAAACAACACATAGAACTAACTTTGCATTAACTAACAATAATTATACGCTTACAAAGTTCTTTACATATTTTCCTAAATAAATAAGTGTGAATTTTAAACACAGACTGAATATGTCAGTGTGCATTTGAATGCTTCTTATGGGTATGTGTCACCACAATAACACTGTGATTTGTGAAGATGATGTTCTCATCATTTCTCTGTGATGTTTGTGCAGTGTTTTCTCTGCTGGAGCAGAAGAGGCTGTTGTGATTTTGTGTGAATGCATTCACACCAATTACAGTCAGATTCCTGTGTGTCCGGCTCTAATTGGATTCACATGTTTTGGAGAGGGTCAGCGTACTCTTTGAGAGTGATGGGCCTGTTTTATACACCTGATTCAGCGATGACTGCTCAAGCTCAAGCACTCAAAGGGGTTAAAGAACAACAGCATATGCTGTTTGAGTTAGCACACTCACTGATGCAAGAAATCTACGTGGTCACTCCACAAGAACACATCACAAGCAGACAGAGAAATTATGAGCTCAGTGGAAAGGAAAGACAGATGTGTGATGGTCCACAGGGCAACTAAGGTGAGTGAGTACAACATGAGGTCATTCTGACTAATGAAACACAGTGATGGAAACATGACCATCAGTCAGTTCAGGGATGCTACTCGTGTCATGTGAATTCAAGACCGAAGGAGATGCCTATTTAGAGGTGTGGTCAATTTAGGCATATTTACTATTTAGTCTTAGTATAGCAGAGTTGTCCAATGCTGTCCAAGTAGACTTAGCTCCAACTCTTCTAAACACTCCTGAACCAGCTAAGCTAAGGTCTTCAAGATTACTAAAAACTTCCAGGCAGGTGTGTTGGAGCAAGTTGGAGCTAAATTTGACACCCTGGTAGTCCACCCATAACCCAATCACCAGAAAAAAGTCACATCCTCTAAGATCCAGACTAATAGCCAGCATTGGGGAAAAGTTACTTTTAAAAGTAATGTATTATAATATGGCATTACTCAATAAAGTAATTAATTACATTATTTTCTTATGAAGTGATGCATTACATTACTTTTGCGTTACTTTCGTCACTTGGGCTGGGGTTGCTTGTTTGTTTTTATTAACAAAAAACCCAAAGGTTATATCTTGGCAACTGTAAAGCCCCATTCACACCGAAAGTGAAATTAATAAGCCTCAGGCTGAAGGAAGTGCCTCTGCCTTTGCTCCTCACTCCCAATTTCTCTCAACACAGTGACAGGAGATATGTCAGTGAATAAATGGGAGAAAAAAGTAACTTGCGTTACTTATTTGAAAAAGTAACTCCAATATTTTGTTCTAAATTTAAAAGTAATGTGTTAGTTTACTAGTTCATTGTCTGGTTACATAACTCTCGTTACTAATGTGTTACCTCCAACACTGCTAATAGCAGACCCCCTAAGACTGGGACCAATACCAGATCTGTTCCAAACTTTCTAAGGTCTATACCCAGATTAATACCAGTCCCATATGACACAGGACAATATCCAAAGCCTCTTAGATCCAGACCTAAGATAGTACCAGATTCCCTAAGATCATGACAAATATCAGACCCTTTTAGAGCCAGAACACATACTAATAACCCCTAAGACCAGACCCAGAGAAATACTATATTTACACTAATACCAGGCGCCCCAAGATCCAAACCAATACCAGGTCCCCTAGGAGCCAGATCATTACCAGAGCCTCTAAAAAAACCCAAGCAATACCAGACTCCCAGTAGAACCAGGCCCATACAAGACCCAGACCAAGTTTATACATTTTGAGGCCCTGACCTAGACCAAGAGCTATCATTTCAAGAAGCAGGCTGACACTTTTAATAACCTGAAATAGAGTAATGCTGAATAAAACAGTATTCATTTCAAACATCCTATATTTAATTTTCCTTTATTTTCAATACTGTCAGCTTTTCCAAACATGACAAACATTTTCATGGACTTTTGGAGAATGGAGAAGATACCATACAAGCTAATAGTTGAAATAGATTCCTGGACAAAGAGTGTGGTCTAAGACCATAAAGTCAAGGCCCGAATCTAGACCAAGACAACGATTAATGAGACCCAGATCAAGGCCATGATTATGTGGTCATCCAGAGGTTGCAAGACCACAAGATCAGGATTCCAACTCTGCCGCCCACAGTCTATTCATTGACTGTCTGATGCATATTGCACACAAACATGCCAAGAGCTTTCTCGATCTGGCTGTAATCTGATTGTCTGACTTTATGTAACCTCTGGGAGTCAGGGTGCACAGGTTTTTGCCAGTTCCCCTGGAAACGAAACACTTTTTTCAAATATAACTTTTGTTTGAGACACTTCTAAGCGAGTACAATATATTCACAAGCAAAAATGTTTATTCTGCTTTGAACTATGCTTGTGAAATAATCAGTAATTATTTCTTTTAAACGTACAGAAATTCTACACACAACTGACTGTTCGCAAAGACCCGCCCACCCTTAGTTACAGTTGCTGTGTCTGATAAACAATGTCAGTCTCATACTACATCATGCTCTCACGCAGACAGAAATACATTGCAGAGCATAGAGGATACAGCTGCGGCTACTGGGCATGTGCACATCAATATAGCGTAATTTTTGTCACACTGTACACCAATAATTACTGTTTTTGCATTATTGTTTAGGGTTGGGGTAGGTGTAGATGTCAATGAAACACAATCTAATCCACCTTTTTCTGAACGTGGAAGTCTCGGCCGACTGGAACTGTGCTTTACATTTCCGGTCTCTGGTGTTTCTAGTGACATTTACATATTTTCTTAACCGATAATATAAAGTGAAACCTATGAAAATGGTTTAAAAAAAAACACATGGCGCCATAGTTTCATCACTTTACAGTGTCGCAATGACTGTCTTTTTGCAGTAAAGGACCTGTCATAGTTTAATGAGTGGGAAGATGACATGAAACAATGCGAGGTTAGCTGCACTGAAAACAGATGAGCACACATGTGCATATACAGCTCCCAATTGGGGCAAAGTTCACGGGATTTTGTCCACAGAATGATAAGAGCATACATTATTTTAACATATTATTTTATTCTTTCACACTCAGTATTTTAACTTTAGCGCTGCAAGCCATGCATACAGCTCCGGACATGGACAGATTTTCTGGTACGCAAGACAAGTACTTTAAAGGAATTCCTTTTTGCTTATTGCTGTTACTGTGGCAGCTAACAACAGCACAGCTTAGCCCTGTGCACATTTTTATATTTAGTTATATTGAAAAAGTTTCAAGTCACTCAATCTTTTTAACCCCGTTTTAACATGGATTTCTATGGAGACCAGCCGTAGCTGTCAGACAAGATGGTGGATAGCAACGGTGGCACATAATATCCACTTTCTGATTGATCAGATCATTTTTCAATCAAGCTCCCTGCGAACGATCAGCTAGTTTTTGTATGGTCTGGTTCTGATAAATATTACCCCTCCTAAACACAACATAAACAAACTTCAGTTGGTATCTTCCTGTAAAAGTGTCAAATCTTGGCTAGAATAAACTGCAAGTATGGACCAGACAGACAAAAATTTGGTTACCCTAGACTAGGGTCAACCTAGCATGAAAAAAAAAAAAAAAAACATGATGTAGATGTGAATTTTCTGTAACTTTAGTTCTCTTTTTAACCAATCAATATTCATAGCTCCTATTGACATTATTGACTTCTGATTAGCATCTTTAAATGAACTAATACCCTAAAGCCATGTCATGGCGAGACAGAAAATCAAATCTTTGGACATTTGGCTCATCTATCCCAGCTGATGTGTTGTCAGTTTAATGGATCTCCATTAAGACAGACT
>JAFVLL020011681.1:0-22606 GCA_021397915.2 Tor tambroides
TTTAGAGATTGAATTTGTGGAATTGCAGGATTTCCTCAGGAGATTGTGGACATATTGTGGCCTTAGGATACAAGGAACACTGGTCAGCATTCAGCGCGTCGAACAGATGGAGGTTCTGTCCTGAAAGGTCTAGGGTGCTTCTTTGCTCTTGAAGAAATTATGCTGTTTTAGATGAGTGCTTCATTCAAAATGAACTAAAAATGATCTAAAAGTGCTGTTCACAGGGTCGAAACACCTCATTTACAAAATGTTTCTTCAGATTTCTGTTATTATCTGTGAAATAGTGCATTTGACATAAATTATGCATATATCTGTATATATTTATGCACCCCAGACATCATTACGCATTTTGCATTGCTTTATCATCATCTAACTGGAACCAGTTTTGCCAGCAGTTCATGCTGACTCACTGTAGAAGGAAAAACAAATAAATATCATAAAATACTAATCAAATTAGAATGCATTCTTAGGAATGCATGATATTTTGGTACCACTCAGGTTAATGGTCAATGCATTGCTTAAATATAATGGCTAAAAATATCATTAGTACCACAGTAATGCACAAAGTTATTACTTAAACTTAAGCAAAGGTCCATATTTCTGTATCCTGAGTGAAACAATGGATTTCCAAGAATCTGCCCGTGGCTCTGTCAAAGGTCTACTAGGAAGCCAGTGCTTGAAAAGGCTGCCGAGAGAACTCTGTGTCACAGTACAAACTGTCGAGGGTGAAAATGTACTGGGCATTATTAGTGCTGTCGCAGCAGGACTTCAAGTCTGGTTTAAGGATAGCACATGCATGGTGTGCTTAGTGGTGGTTTGATTGAAACTTTTCTGCTTTTCAACAGGAGGGCATCATTTATTCTTGTGCACAGGAGATTAAAAACTGGTGACCAGCATCATTTCTTTGTTCGGATTGCTAGTTCCTCCCAATAGGGTCTGGCCAGCAAGCTGATGGGGGAATAAAGAAATAAACAAGTAAGCCTCATTGTATAACATAGCTGAACACAGAAACATGGGAAAGCAGGATCAAAATGCAGTGTAAATTTAAGTCAATTTAAAAAATAAATAAATAAATAAATAAAAGGTATAAAACTAATCTCCAAACATAAGGTAAAAACAGATCATCAGGAACAGAACTGAGATCCGCAATGAGACAATCATTCACAGATATGAACTAGACCTGATAATGAACACAAGACACACTGGGTTTACATGTATTGTATATTGCTACAAAAGATTTCTAATTTTTAAATAAGTGCTGTTCTTTTTTAACTTTTTATTCATACATACATACATCTGTTACAACAAAAATAGTGAATGAGATTATAATGTTAGGAATATAACTTTAGGACACCTGCTGAAACTTCAAATGGCTGCTGTATTTCAGTGAAATAAAATGAGTTTGTCAAAACTACCAGAGGGGCCCCCATACCGTCAGAAACAGGTGTTAACGGCTTTCATTTAAAACAAAAACGGGTTGCAAAAAACCCCCCTGCATATTATTTTCTATTATAAATGTATTCATTTATTATGTATTAAGAATGTAGAGTAGACGAGCAGCATGTTCTTTTGTTCTCATTTTACTATTGTTTTTTTCACAGCTTATTGTTAGTTAAGTAGTAGGCTAATACGTAATACTGTTATATATAACAACAGTATTATGTATTATTTTTGATTGATTTTCTATTGCGTATTTTATATACTGTATATATATATACAGTATATAAAATACGCAATAGAAAATGTGGTGGCTTAATGTATTTACTGAAACTCAGACAGGGGGTTAGTGTTATTTCTCATTGCATTTTTTGGGTCGACCTACTCCAAATGCTTCCCATAGCCTATAGCATTTACATTACATCCAGTCTGGTGACATCTACACCCATGCAGCTGTGATAGTGCGGTGATCCTCATGTCATGCCTCATGTGTTGTGTCCGCTCCATAGTCGACTACATAAAAGTTGTTCTCTTTTTTCTGTCAGTCTCTCTCTTTCTCTCAGTTATTTATTTCCCTCCACGTGAATAATTCAGCAAGCATGCTGGTGGATATTCGTACATCCTGTGGGGTTTCTTATCAGCGGAACATTAAGTGGTGTTTGCCTTTAATGAAAGCCTGCGCTCTCTCTGGCAGACTCCAGCATATGTTACTGGAGACGGGAAACTGCTGCAGACCTGATCATTATCTTATTAGTGACCAAAACTCAATTACCTGGCATTCTCAGCGATCTAATACACACACAACAGGAAGGACAGCGTGTCAGTATGTCAAGAACACATGCCCAGCAGTCACTGCTACTAAAACTCAGACAAGCGCTAATGAACAGTGGCTCTAATGGAGAAAGAGCTAATATTTTGGTACATTTGCCACATGCCATGGTTTATTTCACTGCTTCAAAGATTCCAGATACACAACAAGGCTTCCGTATATTGTATGAAAGTGCGTGAACATGTTTCATGAAGTTAGTGGTAGGCTAGTTGTTATTTGCGATAGCACCATCAAAATATGCCCCAAACTAATAAGTAGCAACCTAATAATTCATATGAACAGTGTGCTTCCTTTTGCTTTATGAGTAAATTAATAATAAACTGTACTGTCAGTTGATCATAAAAATAAGAACTTTGGTAAATGTCCACAGAAAAAGTAGTATTTCCGCTCATAAATTGCTAGCAAATTTCAAAAACTACAATGTAACACAATTAGCAACCTGTGGAAACTTTTTTCACAAAGCGCAAAATACGTAGCGCCATATATGTTTTGTGACATATTCGATGTGAAATGTCCACTGAGTGGTGATAAGAGAGTGTTCCTTTTTTTCTCCCCGGAGTAGATAAACGTACATATCGTACTTAATATTAACATAGTATGAACAAAAGTGGATGTGATGTAAAAACACAATTGCAAGCATGCCATTTTAGCTTGTTTTTCAATCTCTCATCTTTCAGCTCTTTCGTCACGACTCATCTATCTATTTACTCACCCCAATTTCAAAACAACTGTCCCCAATTTGTAAAACGAAGTGATGCCCATAGAGGGCATTGTGCAGTATTCCTGTTCTCACAGAGAGCAGTGTTTAATCGGTGTCTATGTAAATGGACCATTAAACTTTATATGCATAATTTAATGACTTGTTTGACAATGGCTTATGCAGCTTAAAGCATACTGGTCATATGTAAGACTATATTATCTTATGCTGATATGCACAAGAGCGCTCATGCTCAGGAGTCATATTAACGTAATGTAAAAAAAAAAAAAAGGCAAAACATTAATGTATAGATACAAGATGATATTTGTGGATGGAAATGCATGCATTTGTGGGTGGTGTTAATATAGTTCCACATCTAGTGTGTCCATCTGTCAACTGACGTATGCATTTGGAGGTTTTGATGCGGTTTCAACTTCATACTGATGACACGTTTCATATTTTTATGTATGTCCAACTGTTCAACTATTTGTCCATGTATGTGCTGAGCCTAATTATTTCAGTTGAATGAATTTGCCTTTTTTTTTCTTTATTTATAGGACAATAGTTCAGATAAGAATGTTGTGGTAAGAAAGCAGACATGGAATCAACTTATAAGATATTCCTGAATATCTTATATGTATGCCTTATATCAATACGTTTGATCAAATTTATATATATATATATATGTTAATAACAAGTCTTATTTAAGTGGGTCAAAAACAGATAGATATCATACAATTAAGTGTCATAAAACTACATTCAGTTCTCATTGAACTTCATTATAGGTGGTTTTTGTGCTGAAATACTGCATGCAAAAGACAGAGAGAGACATTGCTGGAAACATGTGGAGAAACTGAGACATTTAGTTATTGGCGTGTTTAACCTCACATGCAAAAACTCTATATTTTCTGTTTACAGTGCATGAACCTATGCGTATCGGCTGCTGCTTTCCCATAAAACCACAGACCCGTCTGACACAAGCTCAATTAAAACAACAAACTGCCAATGACAGTGAGTTAAGGCTTTCCAAACATGACTGGGCTGTGCATGGCTCCTTCCTCATCACAAAAACAAACAGCCGTGCCCGGGCGGCAGCAGCTTCTCTTAAGCGTATTGGTGTAAGAAATTGACAAGCAGAGAGAAAGCGCGATTGAGCGAAGGTCGTGACGGGTCGCTCGTGTCATTTCTAGCGTTTGTTTACCGCTGGGCTATCGATGGCTCGTCTGAAATCCCCCCCTGGAGATGTGTGCTGAATAATGGAAGAGGAACAACACTGGATCAAACAGCCACACGGGGCTCTATCTTCCATCTGTCTCTTGCTCTCCCCGACTCTCGTCTTGTGATCCGGACCTCTCAAGGTTAAACAGGGGGAGAAAATGAAACAGGAAACGCCATTCAGACATCGATGTGTTATCGATACAGGCCAGGGGTCAACATCCCTGCCTTTGTGAAGTGGACCGGGCCGCTTCATCAGAGAGAAAACCCAAATAAGACGCCTACTTATCACCCACGATAAATGGATAAATCGTTTCCTCATTTAAACTTAACTGAAGTGTGTAAATGCTCAACCAGTCAGCTATTCTGGAGTGTGATTGGATATGGGTTTGAAAGACTTGAAAGTGAGTAAATACTGACTGAATTTTCCTTTTCCTTTAACATAAGCAGAGAGAGAAAGACAGACAATTAGGAGACAGAAACAGATCTATGTGTGAGTATATTTATGGATCAATAAAGCTAGATATGCCATAAATCCCTGTGTAGACAGAAATAGCCCATAACAATCACAGGACTGACACCCTCGCCTGCAGGACGTGCCCTTACAATAAAGCTATTACGCTCAAAACAACCTGCAAAAAGAAGATTCACACCCACAGGCTTGGATATTAAACGTAAACTAGAGAGGTGATCTGGACTCTGTCAGGGGTTTCCAAATCCTTCTATAAAAAAATAAATAAACATAAAATTTAAAATCTTTATTGGGGCACTGGTATTATAGTTTATTATAATTTTGGCTGATATCAATAAGCAATTGATTATTGTGTTATGGACAGTAATTTGTAAATGAAACATCTATTTTGTATAAAAACAAACAAACAAGCAAATAAATAAACAGACCCTTAATGCAATTGCATTTGTCAATGTAAAATCAAACAAATTTATAATGATTGGTGAATTTAGTGAATTCTAAGTGATTTTGAAAAAATAGGTCAGAAACTAGTCTCCACAAATCAAAAATTGCCTATAAATACCCAATATAGACTAATACACTCAGCATGGATGCATTAAATTGATCAAAAGTGAAAGTAAAGACATATATAATGTTACAAAAAAGATTGTATTTCAAATAAAAGTTGTTCTTTTGAACCTTCATAAAAGAATTCTGAAAAAAAAAAAAAAAAAATATATATATATATATATATATATATATATATATATATATATAGTTTTCATAATAATATTTATTACTATTGTTTTCAACTGTGAAACTGATAATAATCATCATTATCAGTGTCATCATAATAATAAATGTTACTTGACCAGCAAATCATGATTTCTGAAGGACTAGAGTAATAGCTGCTGAAAATTCAGCTTTGCCATCACTGGAATAAAATTATATTTTAAACTATAATAAAATAGCTAACAGCTGTTTTGGATTGTAATAATATAGGCTATCCCAATAGTATTGTGTTTACTGTATCAAATAAAGGCAGTTTTGGTGAGCATAATAAGCTATTTGGCAATTAACATGTTTTATTAAACAGCATTATTCTAAATAAATCTAAATATTTATTGAACGCTATTATTATACAATACCCAATGTTATCTCAATCAGTGATGTATGGGGAGGACAGCCTGTTCTTGAAACCTAACATTGTTTTCTTGTTATTTTCTCAGTTCATTTGAGTACCACTGATGATACAGAAATTCTATTAATTAATAATGTAGTGTAAGAAATAATAATTTAGTTGTGATGAGTAGATGTATGATAGTCTCTTATCTTGACTGAATTCACTGAAAGTTTTTTCTTTCTTTGTCATTTCTCTGCCCGTTTCTTCTATACCACTACCTGCTGTACACTCACTTTCTCTCTCATACTGACTCACTTGCTGAGCTTTAAAAGCGCTGACATCTTCCTCTAAGAACAACTATTAATACTGACAGTTACCACTATAATAAGATATAGAGCAAGAGAGGGAAAGAAAGAAAGCAGAAGGCACGGACAGATGTTTTTAGTAGAAAAAATACAACAGGAGAAGTTTAACTCTTGAAAATGAACATTAAATTTGTCCTCATTGAAGGTCACAGATCAGACAAGCCTGTTCAGAGAAAACAGATGATAATGTTCTGTTTATTATTAGCATGTGCACAGTTATGTCATGCAGATATGTTAAATTAGTGAGTGAGGATTGACTCTTATAGGCCGTAAATATTTGTATTATTCATCAGCTGGAAAAAAAAAGTTGTTCTGAAAATGATTCCATTGATATTATCATAATTTTTTATAGTTGTTGATTGACTTTCTTTGTCCTCATAGAATTAAATAGATTTTTTTTTTTAAATATAGTTATTGTTATAGTTCAAATTTGATGTAAATGGGCCTTTATTCATTGTCACTGAATGTATTTGCTAGAATACAGATTTCATGGCAAGAGTGATCTCAATCCACTTCCTAGTTTATTATTGCCATTGTCAAAATTGTTCCAGTGAATTGAAGCATTCAATCAATAAAAATTCCTCAAATGCATGGTGTAAACCACTGAGCATCAACCACATAAAATGTCTTTGGTTTCCCAAGTCTTAAGAATCAGAGGACAGGAGTACATTTCATAATGGTACTATTAAACAAAATATGGAAGAAAATGGAACAAAATTGGGTCTATCAGTTACCAATAAGAAAATGTACATTTTAAATCCGTTCAACAAAATTCTGTAGATTTTTCATTAAAAAATCAATGTAGAACTTGCCTAGACATTCCCAGATTCTTAGTCGTTATAGTGTAGACTAGAGCATTAGATCCCCATCACGTGCCTGAAGCCCCCAACACGGCACATTTTGCATATCTCCTTAATCAAACACACCTGATTTGGGTCATCAGCTCATTAGTAAAGACTCCAAGACCTGAAATGGTTGTGTTAGACAAAGGAGACTCCAGGAACGTGGCTGGGCACCACTGGTGTAGAGTAATGTGGTTGATAGCTTCAGTATGCAGCCTTGTTATTATGTTGCAGGTAATTGAATCATTCGTGTCCATATGTTTAATGGATCAAGGCCTTTGCTAGTATCTGGATTCGTGCTCGCAATACACAGATTAATTTTATAGGAGGCTAGGGAGTGGAATAAGACACAGCCGTTCTGTCTATAGAGTTATCTGCCATGATGGGCACCACCTGCCCTTTACTGATTGGCTGGGGCGAACATTCGTTTGATCCCCTGACCGTTCTGCCAGCTCCTCCACCTGCCCAAGGGACAATCCTCTCTGTGTGGTTTCCCATGAGAACTCACACACACCATGGGAAAAAGCTGCTGCTGCTGCTGCTATACCTCCTCTCTACAGATCCACTATAACAACTTTGAATGTTCCATTTGCTGCAACCTAAAATTACATTTACATTTAAGTATCTTGCAGGCACAAAGAGATTTACATTGCATTCAGCAAAGACATACCTTATGTTAATGTATTAATTGGGAATCAAAGCCAACACTTTGGCACTGCAAGCTAGTTATTTCAAGCTTATATTCTTATAACCCTACTTGAAAAGACCAGTCTGGACCAATGCTAGTAAGTGCTGGATTGGTTGAATGAATCTAACAATGTTGTTCACCTAGTCAAACTGCAAGGTCCTTTTGGTCAAGCACTTTGACCAACAATGTCTTACTGGTGAAGCCTGGGGTGCGATACGTTGTTAGAGAAATTAACTAGCTGCAGTAATCACAACTATTTCCCATAACTGTAGTAGCATGGTCGCACATCTACCATTCGACCAACATTAATTTCATAATATAAAGTAGAAGTGTCATTAATGGATTAGTTCGCTCCAGAATTAAAATTTCCTGATAATTTACTCACCCCCCATGTCATCAAACATGTTCATGTCTTTCTTTTTTCAGTCGAAAAGAAACTAAGTTTTTTGAGGTAAACATTCCAGGATTTTTCTCCATATAGTGGACTTCAATGGGAGCCAATGGGATGAAGGTCCAAATTGCAGTTTAAGTGCAGCTTCAAAGGGCTCTACACGATCCCAGCTGAGGAACAAGGGTCTTATCTTGTGAAATGATTGGCCATTTTCTAAAAAAAAAAAAAATTTAAATATATACTTTTTAACCACAAATGCTTGTCTTGCACTAGCTCTGCAATACACACCCCCTTAAAGTCCACATGTCTAGAGCTGTACTTCCAACTACATGTTTGCAATGCTGTTTGTGAATGTTTGTTGTAAATATGGTTTTGGGAAACACTGAATCACTGAATCATATATGGTAACAATGAAACTTGTGTTGGCATCAATATACTGCACGCTGGTGACTAGCAGTGCTGATCTTTTTTTTTTTTTTAATAAGGAAAGCAATTGTTAAAAGTTCTCCAAGTGAACCATATTGGACTATAAAGCCCAAAGCTCCTTTTACAACAATTCAGTTCACTCAGTGACTATCTTGGAAACACTCTCAGGCAGCTGTTTTTAGTGTAAGTACACATCTGCTATCTAAATGAACAGGGAAATACCAAAATATCAAATTAGTTTTTTTTTTTTTAAAAACAACTTGCCAAACTAACATTTGAGTACCATATTTCAAATCAGCAATAAAATCTGACATGTGCAGTGTAGATTAATGCAAAGAATGAATGCAAGTTTTACAACAATCACCAATCACGGCTATTTCTATGGTGAGGCTTCCCCTAAATATGGAAAAACCGTATCAGGCATCCAGTTTTTTTCCAATCATTGTTCTCCCCCGCCCCTCCAAACAGTTATGACAAATTCATACACAACCAAAACTCGTTCTTCATTTAAAGACTTTGAAAAACCACAATGAACCCAATGCGGTACAATACAACAAGCTATATCATTCGGCCTGTTTTAAGTTTTAGTCCTGTATGAAATGAGATGAAGAGTTTCTACAGAAGGAACTAAAAAGGCCAATCGTGCAATTACACTGACAAAAAGAAACGTCCTACTTGTCGCCAAGCAGATGGCTAAATTGCAGCACTTACATGAACTCATCTGTATCACACTCACACTGTACGCTCCTCAAGAGTCTTCAACAAAAGAACCGCTCTTTTACTAAAATCTGTTATACATGGCAGGGTTAGAGAATGATGTCAAGATGCTGGCATCTCATTCTTTGTACTTGACTATAAATAAGAAAAAGAAAGAGAAAAGAAGACCTTGTGGCGGTGAAGAGGTCTTTAAAATTCCCTGCTAGCAAAGTGAAACAGTCTTTCCACATTCCATTCCTGTCATAGTTTATAATTTGTGAGGTCATGCTGGCAAAAATTCAAAAGTATCTCAGTGTTCATCTCCTTTATTTCCCTAAGAATTACTTTTCAGAGGTTTTGGACTTGTTTCAAGGAATAATGCAGTTATCATAACTAGTATGACTTGTCTGTCATCCAGAATCCAAAGAGCAAGTTGTTTACCATTTAATTACAAATAATGCTGAAAAGAGCTTTCAAACCTCAGAAAGGACTCAAAATGAATCACTCTGACTAGTATTGTGAGCTAGATCACAGATCACTGAAAAGATTCAAGAAATATTCTTGTAAGAATTGACCATCGCCACTTCTCTCAATAAAAACCTCATTAATGTGCGGAAGTCAAGATTTTAAATGAGTAACGACTTTGTACCAAATTTTGGTCTGTTCCTCACACAAAGCTTATCAGTTTATTCATAAGACATATTGCACATAGACTCTTGGACCACTTCCACAATATTTGATGGTGTTTTGTATCCTTTTTGAAGCATCCAGGATGTAGGTTTGTTGAAAGCGAGACCAGCACATTCTACAATATATTCCCTTTTGTGTTTCACTAAAGAAATGAAGTCATATGGATTTGGAACAACATGAGGGTGAATAAATGATGACAGAATTTTTATTTATGGATGAACTGTTTCTTTAAACAAAAAGAAAAAAAAATGGCGACAAGAGAAACACTTCGCCTCCTAAGCCACACAGCTCTGTGAACATGTTCCTACATCTCCTTGCTCTGCTGGTTTTTAATACTGTGTCTCTTGCCTTTTGCTCTTCTTCACTGTTTCTTTTAAGAAACAGATCTTTTCTTTATATGCCTTAGGGTACAGCTCATTTCAGATTGATTTTTTTTTTTCATTTTATTTTATAGACTTTCAGAAAGTTTAGTGTGTAGCATTGTGTGAACCATATCATCTCTCCTTTGTTTAAAATTCCCTCTCCTTATTCAACAGCTTGATTTTTTTTTTTTTGTTAATATACTTATCTCTATCCCAGTTTATTATGCAGAATCAACTATAAGTAAGCTATCCGTAGGTTAAAGTGGCCCTATTATGCCTTTTCGAATATTACCTTTCATGCAGTGTGTCATGTAGCAGTATGTGAACAAACTTTCTGCAAAGTTGTGAAGCCGAAAGTGCACGATATGTAATGTTATTGTCTATCAAAAAAAGATTTGCCTCGTAATCGCCTAAACGAGTCGTTAGGAATTTGAATCTTATTCTGTTACGGCTGTACGTCACAAAGTAACACATTTGCATAATGTCCGCCCATGGCTGTCATTCGCGCTGTACGCGGTAGACCAATCACAAAGGACTGCGCCATCTGACCAATCACAGCAGCGAGTGCTCACGGAAAGGCGGGGTTTAGAGAGACTGATTCTTCGAACTGCTTCGCACGAGTCGTTTAGGAATCATTTAGAAATGAGGTAAAATTAAAGCTATTTTTTGAGAAAACTAAACTGTTTTTTGACCAGAGATGCGTGTAAACCTGTTTTAGGAGACTCATAAAACAATATTAGCAACCTTAAAAATGGCATAATAGGGGCACTTTAATACCTCAGTAAACACTACTTTCTTTCTCTGAGCAGCCTAATCAGCCTGACCCAGTAACATGGCCTCAGCCAATGGTGTGAGTTCAGGGCGGAGCTATCTATTTGTTGGACCAATGGAAGGCAAGGGGAGTGTTTAGGAAACCTGTTTGAAAACAGTTATTATATTAGCAGTTCTGTTCGTAAAAAACTAGTGGTGCAAAAACATTTTGGCTCTAAAAATCTACTATTTTTTACATTTAATTTCTTCTAGTATTCTTCTAGTATACATCCACTCTATCTAAACTGCTGTGCCATCTTCCTCTACATTTCACTTTTGTTCTAATCACAGTGCATTTTTTTAACACGAGTGTAGTTAATAAAACACAATTGTGCACACAATTCCCCCCAACTGATACTTAGGTTGTAAAAATTTATATGTGTCCCTCATAATGATCAGTATTGCTTGTTAATAAGCAGGACGAGATGGATTACATCCCATGACCTCAGCAGGGCTTCACTGTTGCTATCACTAGTGCTATCAAAACATGTTGGATCATGAATGTTACACAATTATATTATTTATGTTATTTCCCCCCACCCAGATATTCTTGATTACAGCAGGAAATCTGCAGAATGTCCTTGATTACCAGAGTTGTCATAACGTCAGTGTTGATTTATCGCAAAATAATCCATCCATCCATGTTTCAAACCACTTGTCTTATGTAGGTTCACATATTGTACTGATTAATTTTTCAACTTTCTACTAAATGATCCAATCACAGCTTACTGGAGGGAAAGATTATCAGTGAATAACGACATCCATTTCGGTTTCAAAGCTATTGAATGGTGTCAGAAGACTTAAGGTCATTGCACACCGAGTCCGAAATTTTCGCATGCGTTTTTCCGTTTTTTCGTATTCCCTATCCTTTCCTATCAAAATGCATGCTATGGATGCGAAAACGCAGAAAATCGAACCTGATCCAAATTTTTTTTGACGGACAAAAGTTTCGGAGGCAGTGTGCAAACGTGACTGACACAACGTGAGGTCGTATTTATTTTTTAACGTGCGAAAATTTCGGACGAAAATGTGCAGTGACCTTTAGAATACAGAATGCATAAGCCATATGAACTACTATTATTATACTCTTAAGATTCTTTTGTGCCCTTTCTGAAGCTTAAAAGCTGCTGTTCATTGTAATATTGTAATTGCAATAAAATAATAAAAGTCATACAGGTTTGTATCAAGATAAAGGTGAGTAAACGACAGAATTTTCAGTTGTTGGTGAACTATTGCTTTAACAACTTGCAGATGATATTTTGGAAAATTGCAAACACTTTGTTCTTGACTTCAACAATCACCAAAGGAGCAGAACTGCTCTAACAATATCTTGGAAAACCAAGGGAAAAAGAAGACAGAAAAAGGCCGTCCATCATACTCCTGTCCCACAAAAAGAAGACAAGGGAGCTCACAGACAAATCACAGTGTGTCAGACAACACAAACCTGTCAAATTACAGCGTAACAAAATAAAACTTTCAACCAACAGAGAGAGAGAGAGAGAGAGACCGAAAGAAAGATGGAAAAACAAGGCAAACAAGAGCTGGGAGCCCGTGTGTGTTTGACCTTGACAGAAGTAAGCTTGTCTGATGAGATTTCATACTCCTCAACACTAGAAGAGAGGATCGTCTTCCGTGGCTTAACACTCTATCGTTCCACCGCTCTCGCCCATCAGGGTCTTATTGATTTTCTTTCTTTTTAATCAGTCGTTTTTATCAGATGGAATCGTGCTGTACATCAAATATGAAATATTCATGGCAGCGGGTGCCTGTCAGTAAATAAATGCTTGAATAATAACCACTTACAAACCAAACACACATACACACACACTTCTGACACAGTGTCGACACTGAAACACCACTTATAAACCACAACTGTCCACTCACACACACACACACACACACACACACACACACACACACTCTCTCTCTAGTCTAGCACTGTATAATTAACATTTTACTCCCTAAGATCTTTATTTCGCTCATAGAAATAAGGCTCAAAATAAATATTTCTTTATCATGATTGTTCTTTATCATCTATCTATCTATTTTTTTTTCTGTAAATGTGCAAATGTTAACTGAGTACTAACTGTATTTCACAAAGTTAGGATGCTGTGTCCAGGTTTAGACAGCAGTGTTATGAAAATTAGCAAAGCTATTAGCTTAACTTGGATTTTAAATCATGTAGCTTTTCAGTAGACTTTACTGATAAAGTAGAATTGTAATGCTCACAAACGCCACAATGTTAAATATTTACCTCACAACAATTCAGCAGTCAAATGTGTGCCATGTGAAGTTATTAACGAACTCGTGAAGTTATTAACGTAATTTCGGGAGGAGTACACCCGTCTAATCTTCCAATTAACATCCAAGTATAAAGACAGCCTCTTACCACTTCCGTTGTCAGTTCTTTCGGCATCCCTCCTCCTCCCCATCTCCTCCTTTTATGCATATTTATTTATTCATCTATCTATCCATCTATCTATCTATCTTTCTGTCTATGGGGGGCTATCGGAGCTCGCATAGAATAGTCTCTCTGAGTCCTCCATTGCAGACATCAAGCCAAATCTGTTTACCATTAATGCTAAGATTATATGGGCACACAAACTCGTGAAATTTTTATTGTCTCTTAAGAATCAGAACTAGCGATGATTCACGTTTGAATCACTCCTTATTGAAAAGGTCATACGAATTAGAACAAAACAGTCTAAAGCTGTTCGCAATTTTGTTTGAATCATGTGGACGCTTACTCACTGAATCATTTGGAAAGCTCAAAAACAGCTCTATATTAAGTATATATTTTCCCACAATCCAGTAAAATGAAACCTTTGAAAATCTGCTCGGCTTCATTTGTTCAACACCAGCTTGTGAACTACTTTGCAGGTAAGGACAATAGAGACAAAGAAAAAAAATATAATAATAATAATAAAAATAAAGTACTGTGGCATTACAATGATTATTCCAAAGAATGCTGTAGAGATCTTTCAATACCATGGTATATACTGAAATACCATAGTGTTACATTTTCCTATAACATACCAACCCGATCTCATGCGAAATGTAACTTTGTGTTTGTTAAGTGTTTGTTAACATTAGTTAATGCACTGTGAACTAACATGAATAAACAATGACCAACTATATTTTCATTAACTAACATTAACAAAGATTAATAAATAGTGTAATAAATGTATCGTTCATTGTTCATGTTAGTTGATACATTAACTAATGTTAACAAATGACACATTGTAAAGTGTTACCAAAAGGTTAAACTAAATTAAACGTTAATTACTTAATCTTTAGCTTTTTAATGCTGGATGAAGGTAACATATTGTTTAGCATATTTTCATTCATTTTTCAAAAAAAAAAAAAAAAAAAAAAAATGTTTATCAACAATAAGAAGAGCCCTGTGCTGCAGACCTTTGGTCAAAATAATGACTTTTAGCTTAGCAAATTTGACTTTATACTAGTGCTGTCAAGCAATTAATCGTGATTAATGGCATCCAAAATAAAAGTTTTTGTTTACATAATATATGTGTATGTACTGTTTATATTTATTATGTATATATAAATACACATGCATGTATATATTTAAGAAAAACATGTTATGTTTATATATTAAATATATGTATATATGATATAAATTATATAAATATAAATATATACATGTAAATATTTTCAAAATATATGCTGTATGTGTGTGTATTTATATGTACATACTGTAGGCCTAATAAATATTAGGTCTACACATGTATATACACATGTATATTATGTAAACAAAAATGTTTATTTTGGATGTTTGACAACACTCAGAATGGCTACTCAGTGTGTTAAGATGAACATCCAGCACTGCATTCACACAAGTTCAGCTGTCTGTCTTGGACAGGTCCACCTCCCTAGTGACTTCCATGCAGATTAATTATCATACTAATCAATTATTCATAATCTGCCAGTGGACAGGCGGAGCTAAAAACCTACTATTTGACATGGCAGTGAACACGGCAGTCCTCATTAGAAATTTACAATGCAAAGGATGTGTAATATTTATGAAGGGCAATAGAGACACACAAAAAAGAGGCTTTAACATCAGCATCTCTCTCTTTCTCTACATCTTTCTTTCAAATACATTTAAGTTTTTAGTTTTGTTTCATTGACTGAAGCAAATAAGCGCTGTGTCTGAATCCAAAGTCTACTGCCCAGTCGACCATTGATCTATGTGAAAACAACCAAAGGAAACTAGATTCAGACAGGCTTCAAATCTTCAAATGCACCATAATGTCACATCTAATGATGATTCAAGTGAGCTTCAGAGATAATTAAGCTAAGATAACTAAGCCTTGTCTATGAAACCAGGGGTTAAACACATGTTTCTCATTATAATCTAAATTTGATATAACACTTAAAAAATGGACATTTAAAAAGATTTGTACAACACAGTTCACTGCAATTATAAATATTTTAATTTGTTGCCAGTTGGTACATCCCAATTTGTACATCTTTGTACAATCTAATCTGAAATAAGGGGTTCGTTTTGGGAAGGTACTTCATACGTTTACATACAAATCATACATTTTCATACAAATCACACAGAAATTTTGAAATTTCACAATCAATCAGTCAGTCAATCAATCAATTCTTGTTGTTTTCTGCCTGTATATACTAAATATTTACACTCAAAGACACAACACAGACTTGTAAAGTGCTGTCTGAAGTAGTTAATGTTGTGCACTCCTGTGTGGGTGTTTTTTTTTGTTTGTTTTTTTGCATGCCAGTCAGGCTAATTACATTCAGTGATCAGTGTGAAGAGTTGTCATGGCGATCTCATCACACTCTCACTATATTTCCATTGTTTCTCAACATGTTTTTCACACTTACCTGAACTTTTCACTGTACCTGTTATTTATTTATTTATTTGTCTTCTAATAATATTAGTTCTAATGATATTAGTTTATCACTTAATCAGCGTTGCACAACCCTATAATGGCTATACCATAGTATTGTCATATATACACCATGGTATGAATGATTTGCATATTCATGTACAGTACCAGAATTAAGCACTAATCATGAATATGAATATACAATTTTTATTCATTCATTCATTCATTCATTCATTCACTTATTGTAATTATTTATTATTTTTGGGTGAGTGCATGCCATAGTATTCCAAAAAATATTGTGGTAGAAGGTAATTATTCAGTACCATGGCGTATATTGAAGTACAATAGTAATACATGGTATCAAACATATGAACAAACAAACAAACAAACAAACACACACACACACACACACTCACACACACACACAAACACACACACACACACACACACACACACACACAAAATAAAAAAAAAACAAACAAACATACATAACAACAAACAAACAATAAATAATAAATGATGTTTTGACAAATCAAAATTGCTACTGATGTTTCTCAGTTTTACAGGTACAACTCGCATCAGAGCAGACGAGAGCATATAAACCCAACACAAACACACACACACACACACACACAATGTTTGTTTCTGTGAATTGTGCAGACTTTCCATAGACTTCTATTACTTTTATACTGACCAAACGATATTTTCATATTTTCAATATCAAAAATGTCAGGTTTTACTATCCTTGTGAGGACATTTGGTCCCCACAGTGTAGCATAAACAACACACACACACACACACACACACACACACACACACACTTACTTCATGATGCATTCACTCACACAGGCAGTTTTCATAGTTTATTCACTGTGTTGGTCATAGCATACTATCTGCTGGATCCTAATGTCATTAGAGAGATGCACAACTGGCTTTTTATCCAATCAGAAATGGCATGCATTGCTGGTAAAAAATAAAATAACATTCTGTTTTGACAACAAAGTCAGTCTCGGAGTAGACAGCGTATTTACAAACTGTAGCCGTGCATAATACATCATATCATGAAAAAAATGAGCAATGCAAACAAATTCATCAACACATGAATCAATCTCACTCTAAATGCTGACAATTTCTGATGCAGTTTTCCAACACATCATTTTTTAAATTACTTTCCTGCATGCAGGCAAAGACAAATGATACAGAAGAGTTCAAACGCTCAAGAAACATAAACCTTTCCATATTCTCTACAGTATCTCACAGGAGACGGATCGTGTGGGGTTACAGGTTCTCAGTCACATGGCTTTTACAACTCAGGAGTCCAGAACTGAGCACATTTTTAACATTTTAAATGTTTTTATTTAACATAGCATCTTAAAAATGCATTGATCTTTACATTGGTCAAAGAAGTCCATCTTATGCAGGTTTATATAGAAAGCAATTAAAAGTTTAGTGACTGTTATTCATCTGCCTTCAAGCTCTGAATAACTGAAGTAGGTATGACAGCGGGTGTGAGTGAGTGAGTGAGTGAGTTCTTGATGGCCTGGTTTTAATTCAGTGACAAACAGAGAGACAAAGACTGACGTAAATCGTAACAGGTCAAAAGGCCTCATGAGCTTTTGTTTTCAGGCCAAACGCTCATCTCCTTGGTGACAAAGTGAGCACTGTGGAAATATTTCCAATCTCCACCTTCCCTCCCATCCATTCTCACTCTCTGTCTGTGTGCTTTAAACATAATCCATATGGTTTTAATGACCACAGTGCTTTCCATTGTTTGTGAATTTCAGCTTGTATTGATCAAGTGGACCGAAGCCAGAACATTCCTCATCACAAAATACTGCCTTGTTATCACAGAAAAACCAGGGCGAGAGGAAGAAGGGGGAAAACAGTGAGAGAGTAAGAGAAAGATAACAAAAAAGACTCTCGAATCATTGACCAGACCAGATGGACAAAATGAAACCTCTAAGAGTTACAGACAGCTGATTTACTCGCTGTAATGCTTTATAATTCCTTAAAGGAATAGTTCAGCCAAAATGACAATTTCACCCTCAGGCCATCCAAGATGAGTATGTTTGTTCATAAGAACTTGACAATGAGAAACTTGACAAATGTACTTAAGTATAGTAAAAAAGTTAAAATAATCACTTACTGTTCACCACTGATTAATAGTCACCAATATGTCCATGAAAATGTTCATAGTTAATTTGATGAACTGGATGAACCTGAGAGGAACTAAATTCCTTTACTAAAAATGAAATCATTTGTTAGCTTTTGAAATTACACTTAGACATTTTTACTGTCATATGTGTTCAAATAAAATGTCAAGGTAAATGTCTTTGGACCTGCCTTTCCATGCCGTCTCTCTGTAGAGTAACACTCTTTAGGGCCTACCAAACAATGTCCACTATATCTCATATGACACCATTTCTTTCTCTTTGCCCTCTTCTTTCCTCTCAGTTTTGTATCAACCTATGGCTACAAGTCAGTGAATGCAGGATACTAGAAATTAATTTCCCTCAGACCCCAAAGGATTGCATAGCCTGTGTTCAGTAACGGAATAACCTTTAGATCAGTATGCTAATCAGGCCAGGACCCACAGAGCTATTGTTAACAAGGCTTACGGCAGAAATGCACCTTTAGAAATAATTACTCCATGAATCAATCTGATATCCTCCCAACTCATTGCCTATTATGACACATGCTAACAATGTATTCATATTTTGTGAGTGACTAGGTTTGTTGACCACATTTTAAAAAATATTACTACTACTACTAATGATAATAATAAACACTGCATAAAGTACCCCCTTTAATCACGATTGAGAGATCTACATCTACAGTGCATAACATCATTAAAAGATTCAGAGAAACTGGAGAAATCTCTGTGCATAAGGGACAAGGCTGAAGACCTTTGTTAGATGCCCGTGGTCTTCAGGCCCTCAGACGACACTGCATCACTCATCGGCATGATTCTGTCATTGACATTATTAAATGGGCCCAGGAATACTTCCAGAAACCACTGTCGGTAAACACAATCCACCGTGCCATCTGTAGATGCCAACTAAAGCTCTGTCATGCAAAAAGGAAGCCATATGTGAACATGGTCCAGAAGCATCATCATGTCCTGTGGGCCAAGGCTCATTTAAAATGGACTGTTTCAAAGTGGAAAAGTGTTCTATGGTCAGATGAGTCCAAATTTGACATTCTTGTTGGAAATCACAGACGCTGTGTCCTCCAGGCTAAAGAGGAGGATCTTCCAGTGTGTTATCAGCATTCAGTTCAAAAGCCAGCATCTCTGATGGTATGAGGGTGCATAAGTGCATACGGTATGGGTAGCTTGCATGTTTTGGAAGGCACTATGAATGCTGAAAGGTATATAAAGGTTTTAGAGCAACATATGCTCCCCTCCAGATGACGTGTATTTCAGCAGTACAATGCAAAACCACATACAGCAGCTGTTACAACAGCATGGTTTCGTAGTAGAAGAGTCCAGGTGCTGAATTGGCCTGCCTGCAGTCCAGATCTTTCACCTATAGAGAACGTTTGGTGCATCATTAAACGAAAAATATGTCAAAGACGACCACGAACTCTTCAGCAGCTGGAGACCTATATCAGGCAAGAATGGGACCAAATTCCAACACCAAAACTCCAGAAACCCATAACCTCGATGCCCAGACGTCTTCAAACTGTTTTGAAAAGAAGAGGGGATGCTACACCATAGTAAACATGCCCCCGTCCCACCTATTTTGAGACCTGTAGCAGGCATCATATTTGAAATTAGCTCATTTTGTGCATAAAATTGTAAAATTTCTCAGTTTAAACATTTGTTATGTTATCTATGTTCTATTGTGAATAAAATATTGGCTCATGTGATTTGAAATTCTTTTAGTTTTCATTTCATTCCATTTTAAAAAACGTCCCAACATTTACGGAATTCGGGTTGCATATTTATGTATTACGCTAAAGCTGTTCTAAAGGTACCCAGAAATTAGAAAATGTCTCTTATTGAGGTACCAGTTTGGGTGAAGCTAAATACTGAAAATGGTTTTTATCACAAATACATATGGCAGAGAATCTCTGTATGCAGAACAGCCAAAAAGAAATCACTTGTCAGTTTTATTAAGTGAGGCTTGTCATACACATCCCTGCTGTTTTTCTCTCTCAGATTGTAACATCCAGCATCAGTAGGCAGAGTGTTTCGGCCCCTGGGGGCCCTGGTGAGGAATGGAGAGGGACAGGGCTGAGAGGACGTCCTTGAGAGCAGCACAGCTGTGGAAAAGAGGAAAAGAAAAAAGACATCCAGATCTCATTAAGTCTGAGTATCACCACCCACATCTGGGACTGGAAAGGAAAAAAAGATGACCAAAATTATATTTTATTACTGAAATGGATGGCATATGTGCTTTATTTAAGTATGTTTTTTATGTATGTGAATGTGTAGACATATGCAGTTCAACACATAAATGTTGGTCCAGTGTACACTGATAAATCACATTAGAATTCAGTTTGGCTAAAATAAATGTGGGCAAATGGAGCTAAGAGTCTGGTGTGCTTTTGAATTTAAAACACACAAGATTTAATTGTTACAATGGGTCATGTAACAGTTAGTCTCACATCGCCAGACCTCCAGACTGAAGGCTGAAGGTCAGGACTCTATCGCAACTCTATCGCCCAAGAGGCCATCTGACTGACATGTAAAATAACCAATCAGTTTTGTTTTGTTCAGCATCATGTTTAGGAGTATGAAAACATAAAGTTGATGTCTCTACAATAACAGTCTGGCATTCAGCCAATAAATAATGCATTCAAGAACCATATCTTCAGTCATGAAACGTATATGCCTTGACCTTTTAGTTGATCCTAATACTGTAAGCAATTGTTGTTACAGTTGTAAACACAATGGCTTTCTTCTTCCATGAGGGGGTTTGGCATCACAACGGTTTTGTTTCCAGGTGGGACATTATAGAAAGTGACACACACATAGAATTCAACCAATTAGATGATGACTTCAAAACTCCCAAAGTGTTTCCCTTTTTGTGTGCCATATGCATCAGATACTCAGCTAACGGTCTGCAGGCAAGGCATTTGAGGCTGAGAATACGTAATCAGTTAACCAAATCATACTTATTTTAATATTAAAAAACACTGAAACAGTAATTTATCACTACATTTGAAGGTGAAAAGTATGCCATTATAATAATAAAAATATGAATTAGAATAAATCAAAATGAAAATGAATGTATTATGGTATAATTGTATAAATTTACTGCATATAATTATTCAGCAAATAATATATTCCAAATAATATCACAAACTAGAGACTCTTGTATGGCTTTTTGCAAGATTTCAATGTATCATACAGTAAAAACTGTACATTTGGGAAATATTACTATTTAAAATAAAACTTTTGTATTTGAACATATTTTAAAATTTCTGTGATGACAAATCTGAATTTTCAGCATCATTACTCCAGTCTTCAGTGTCATGATTCTTCACAAATCATTTTAATATGCTAATTTGCTGCTTAAGAAACATTTCTTATTGTTATACATGTTATAATTTTTGATTAATTTAATTCATCCTTGCTAAATAATACTATTAATTTATGACTTCACTTTACCATCTTCCTCCCCCTCAGTTTTGGATCAATTACTGATTACTGACTTTCAATCTTTCACCTGTAGTATAGGGTAAATGTACCTATTAAGCTCACGTACCATTAAGCACACTTCCATTTTTTGAGATCAGATTATAAAAAGAAAAAATAATTTATTATCCTACTTGATGTCTTCACCAGTTGATGTGTTTGTTATTACATACCTCCTGTAATATCAAGTCTGAGATATGAGTATCCATGTGTTCACACTGTCTGGCTGCCATTTTGAAAGCTGTCTAAAAACTTTCACCAAAAGAGGAGTCCCTTGAATGTGTATTTTTTTAGATGTTTAAGACTTTATTTAGGGTAAGTTTCACTACTTATTGTAAAATTAAGAGATTAATGTTCAGACTTTTGCATATTATAACCTGGAACTTGGATGTGGGAAATAATTACATTAGATCCAAAAGATAGTTTTAGAAACACAGCGCAGATGCTACAGAACACAGTTAGCTGACTATTTAGAAGACTTAATTTAGAAGTAATAGGCTATTTTCTGTCCTGTTTGTAACCCCCCTCATCAGAACGCTCTGTTTGAATATGCGTGACAGATTGTAGACTTGGAAGTAAACACCAACTGCTATGATTGGCTAACAGTTGTGTACTCTATGTTTGACAGCCTACATCCTACACAGATGAACACAGCTGTGATTTAGGTTAAAAACACATAAATAATCAGTACATGTCAAACGATGTGTAATAACATACAAAGCAATAGTGATCACGTAATAAAAACAGTTACTCACACTTGTGTGTTGCGACATTACTGACGGATCCGATGTAGTTGGCACAGCATCGTCTTTTAGTTTCAATCTTTCTGAAAATCCTGCGTTGAATTGTACCTTGTTTATAAATGAATCCGTGGTAAAATGAAGTTCTTACTGATGTGGTCTGGAACTTTTTTACACTACATGCATGAATCGGTGGGCGGGGCTAAACAGGCAGCGATGTAGAAGCAGACGTTGCTCTTCCTCTGCGGAGGTGGTGTTTAGCCACACTATTACATTATAAAGTGGCACATTCCACAAGCTGTCATTTTGGCAGACTGGCTTCAATA
>JAFVLL020011682.1:0-19946 GCA_021397915.2 Tor tambroides
GTTCTTAGCAATGCATATTACTAATCAAAAATGAAGTTTTGATATATTTACGGTAAGAAATTTACTAAATATCTTCATGGAACATGATCTCTGCTTAATATCCTAATGATTTTTGGCATAAAAGAAAAATTGATAATTTTGACCCATACAATGTATTTTTGGCTATTGCTACAAATATACCCCAGCGACTTAAGACTGGTTTTGTGGTCCAGGGTCACAAATAAAACTACCACATAATGTACATCTGAAATTTGAACATTCATTACAAAAACAAACAATGTCTAAACACAGGTTGTGGCATGGGCAGGTATGTTGTTGACGCCCACTTGACTGATTTATTACGCATGCAATTGAATTTACTCACTTGTTGCACACTGATCGCAACCAACGATTACACTGGAATGAAGCCTGCAAAGGAGGCTGTGATTTCATGTCTTTGGGCACTTTCACATGAGGTTTGTTTGATTGCTGTGAAAGCTCCACCATATCAAGAGAGACCGTGTTTAAAGGAATCTTTGCTTAATGTGAACAGCAGCACGGTTCACTTTTGCTATCCACGAATCCAGTCAGGAAGTGAATCACTAATGATCATCTGTTTTATGAGAGTTACCCCATAAAAATCAATGTGGGCTGTCTGTCGTCAAAGTAAGAAATGTAATTTTTATTAGAGATATGGCCAAAGTTCCTTTATAGCAAGCTTATTTTATATGTAGGCATCCTATATACTTGTATAGGAAAAGACTAAAATCTCTAAAACTCTTTGCCAAGATGTTTCAATAACGTGTGTCCAATCAGCAATCAAATCCGCCAACAATGGCTTCACAAAATTCAGGTCCAGCAAACGAGCATGTGCATTCTACAGTAAACAAACAGACAATGCCTTTAACAAAAAGGTAATTGTCTCTTTTAACTGAAAGACATAACTTTCTTTTCTAGAGCTGCCATATAGTTTTCTCTCATTAATTTTTCTATGAGTGGTCATCTCCTCTTTATAAGGTCTGACTATAACAAAGGAGATTTTATTTTCATCAAGTAACGTAAAAGTCACTACAACTCCTGATCAATCTCAACAATTTGGCAGCAACCCCCGATAATCACTAAAAATAGTTCTCTGTACTTTAGTGCTTTCAAGCTTCATTAGTTGGTGAGTGGTGAACTACAGGTCTAGCATTCATAAAGGAAGAATTTTGTGAATTCTTCCTATTTATAAATGAAAAAACTCACTATTTCTGTTCTTAGTCCAAAAGCTGCTATAAACTGTTAAATAGATTGACTTCTGGCCCAATTCATTTACTCATATTACTATATAAATGAATTACAACATATCTGAGAAGACACAGTAAGACTCTCTAATGTGGCTGGATCGCTGTATTGTGGGTCTTCCCTGCAGCCATATAAGGCTTCAGGACCTGAATGGGAGCCATTTTCACAGAGCTGATTACATGCTGATGCTCTGTCTAGTAATTTATCAGTAATGACAGCGAGCCTAACGTCATGCCGTCCACCCCTTGAGATTTAACCACACCTAATCCCCTCACAGAGGCTGAGAACATGTGGATGTAGTTCAATATCTTGTGGTGACTTAAAATAATGTAGAAACCTTTTTTAATTCTCATCTTAGAGAATCAACCATTTGAGACTGACGACGAATAAACACTAAGATGGCACCCATACTTTATGACTTTATAACCTGCTCTTTCACCTACACTTTCCCATTCTTCTCTGTGTCAATACTGGCTTTTGTTTGTGTATATAAAACATGGATAAACCTGAAACCAATTCAAAACAAGTGTGGGAAAGGATGTGTTTATGGAAACCACAACTAAAAGATGTTTTTATTTTCTTAAGTGATGATCAAGGCAGTGGTTTCAATACATATTTAGCTACTATTTATGAGAGCCATGTTCCACCGACAATATAACAGAGCTGCTGAAACGACAAGATGATGGCATCTTAAAGAAGCACTTGCATATGATTTATGAATCCAGGAATTACTATAATCTGTCGTTTGCAAGCCATTCTTACAGATGACATGACGATGGATTGTTTATATCTAAGCATCTCAAAAGATTACATACCTGCAGTGCTATCTAGTCCTTGCAGATCAGCTTTGACTGACTGGATAATATCAGGATTACTACTTTCACATACATAATAAACTGCTGGCATTTAAAAAAAGGTTTTTATTCCAGTGAAATGATCTGCCTAGTGGAGTGCGAAGTGCTAATGGAGTAAATCACTGCAGTGGAAAACTGTGAGTCTTTGAGACTGATCAGGGTCAGCAGACCCGACAGAGATCTGTGCTACTATGGAGGATGTCCAAACAAAGCACACCAGACTGAACAGCACAGAACACATTTTGAGGACTTCACCAAGATGTGAGCTGTAAAAACAGGCAGGTGCAAAGACATTTCTAAAAGTCCACAAAGGCGACAGCAGTTAGCACAAATAATGACAGTCATTTCACATCGCAAAAAGATGTTGTTCATTTTGCCTTTGAGAAATGAACATTCTGTCATCATTTACTCATCTTCATTGCATTCCAAACTGTTTGTTCGTACAGTACAAAAGGCTCTGGTTTCCCAAGTAACATTGGACCCAATTGGCTTTCACTGTATGAACAAAAACACTGAGACATTTGAGGGTGAGTAAATGATGACAAAATTTTCATTTCTGAGTAGACTATCCCCAAAATAGTGATATCCAACAGTGACAATACACACAGCTGGTATAAAACAGCCAAAAACTACCAAAACATCTTATCTTATCAGTCAATATTTCCAAATGACACAGCATATCAAGTTAGTGTTCCATATCAGAATTAAGTCAGACCAAATAAGAACTTGCAATATGGGCAACCACTTTTGAGTAGGCCTTTCTGATGGGATGTGGAAAATGAAGGTCAAGGTCACCCTTGAGAGCATCTTGATGTGTCCCAATAGCAATTTCTCGTGGTCAAAAACGTGTAATTAAAGTCTGAACCTTTCAGTGGTTGACCAGTATACTGGCTGCCATTTTCTAATTATAGGCGTCACCAATAAGTTTTCCTCTTTGGACCAGTAAGTGTCAGACTTTTATTTTGACAGTACTGAGAACACCAGTGCCTGAGCACAGACACATAAATTATTAGACAGAGCTGTTAAACAAAGATTGTAAACTAAGAAAATTATTACAGTGTTTATTAGTATTATAACAGAACAAGGCAAACGCTAAAAAATACTTTCTCATATACCATCGGGATTTAGCAAATATGTATAAATCTGTTTTTCAGGGTTTTATTTTTTTTTAATCAAGTTCAAAGTATTTTTTTCCTATTGATTCATTTTTAATTGATTTACTTCTAATTTAGTACATATTGGCCTGGTTTCACAGACAGGGCTTAGACTAAACCAGGATTAGGGCATAGTTCAATTAGGACATTTAAGTAATTTTTATTATGTGCCTTAGAAAAAACATTACTGGTGTGCATCTTGAGACAAAACAAAGGCACTGATATATTTTAAGATCAGTCAGTGCAAGTTTCTTTCAGTTGAAACAGCTCAGATTTACATTTTAAACTGGGACTAGGCTTAAGCCTTGTCTGTGAAACCGGGGGATTATGTAAAGTAAATATGAAATTAACTGCAGAATGTGCTATTTACTATCTTTAAATTAATCATGTGATATCACATTCTGCATATCAGTCTTAAATAAACCTTATGCTTACTCATATCGGCATTGGCCAGTAAAAAAAATCCATATAATCCACTAGACTCTTTATTACATTACACTGAATTACTACACTGCCCAACAAATGCTTGAAACACATCCTATACAGCTATATGACTACATTATCTGCCCTACACGCAGCTTAGGTGATGTCAGCTGAAAAGATATTTCAGAGACAGCAACTACATTTTGAAAAACATGTTCCCTTTGGAAGAATATGCGCTGATTAATTGCACGCAGTATGACCAAAAGCATTTATTAAAGAAGCAAATAGGGCCCATTTGGATTGTATGTTAACTTCAGGGACACAGAGTTTCTAAACCACATAATTTAGCTAAAACATCAGAACGCAGAGGTCAGAGGATGAGAAACAGGTGAAGGCCCTTTCTCTCTCTCTCTCTAAATCTGTGTTAGTGGGGTCTGGGATTTCAAGGATCTGTAACACAAGCCTGTGGTGTCAGGTAACAGTATCAGCAAGGTGACACACCGAGTTATTGAGGACAAGGAAACCCTGTGTTAACACTTATTGGGGTGGTGTGCTTTTCAGACGTGGATGCCGTAACAGAGTCACGGGCCGAATAGGCCTCAGTTCAGGCTGAACATGAAGGTCTGTGTAAAGTTCCATGTTTGTGTGATCCATGTATATTAAAATGATGAAACAGCAGAGTAAGTGACAGATAAAACTCCCAAAGATGCAAAACAAGGTCCAAGTCATAAACATGTTCCGAGTCCAATCTTTTTATGCAAAGCATCCTTCCCTGTGCCTGAACCACCCCAATGGCGGATAATGCAAAATAATAACACATTTTCATAACTCTCCTCCTACATAGCAGGCTGAAACTCACCCACGACCTCACTAGTATGATTATCACCAATGATTCACTCCTCACACTCTTCCTCTGCTAAAACAGACACACTCTGAAGAAGAGGTTAGAGATCTCGGAGAGGGCATGCGGAGGTCTGGACAAAGATATAAAGTCCTTCGCTTTTCATTAAGCCATTTAACGGAAAACACACACGTTAGTGCTGCCTGTGTTGTATGAAGCTCAGTCAGCATTAGTCACACTGGCATGAGTTATTAATGAGCACTGAATCTGTCCTCGTCCTCCTCCTCACTCTGAATGGCTGAATTTTCCGTCCTCTGGCACTCGCACCACAATCTGTGCCTTAATCACATTGAGAGGGGCACGGCCGGCTATTCTCACTGCCTGTGGTCTTCATGGTTCCCAAATCGAACGCACTACCTATTGACTGATTTCCACTATAGACTAGTGGTTCTCAATCTGGTCGAACATTTGATTTCCCGTCCCTTTTTTTCAATTACAGAAATTAGGAATGCCCACAAAATCAAGTCATCTTGAGGCCTCCTTGGAAGTCTGCTTTTTTAATTTATAGAAATTATCAGTGTCTGCATAGTAAGCAACTAAATTAATTAGAATTAAAATTAGAATTATTAAATTGTTGAATTCCAGAAGTTTGGGAGTGATTTAAATTTTTTTTTTTTTAATCTTGATTTTGAGTTTAGCTTATTAAAGCTTGTTTTATTTTAAAACATTTTAAGTCATCTTGGAAGTTTGCTTTATTAATTTACAGAAATTAGGAGTGTCCACAGATTAAAATAATAAAAACTATAATTCAAATTAAAAAACAATTGCTGAATTCCAGAAGCTAAGAGGTGAATTAAAATAAGAAATAACTTGATTATGTTAATGATTTTAAATCATTTTAAGTCATCTTGAGGCGTTCTTCGGAAGTCTACTTTTTAATTTATAAACATTGGCAGTGTCCAAATATTAAAATAAGTAACTAAAATTATGTAAAATCAAAATAATTAAATCGTTGAATATCAGAAATTTAGAGGTGAACTACAATAAGAAATTTCTTCATATTTTAGAGCTTATTTTGTTTAATTTTAAAACATTTAAGCCATCTTGAGGCTCCCCAGTGGGTCCCGGCCCCTTGGTTGAGAACCACTGCTATAGATGGGTCTAAACTCCTTGGTAACTTCATCAGCATTGGCTCAACTCACTGTTACTATATACCAGAGGACATTGACCAGAGCACATAGACTATTAGCATAAGGAACAGATAGGATTTTCAGTTAATCCATTGCTCAAAATTACTTACAGTAAAGACATGTTTAAAAAAGGCATAAAAGACACCAGATTTACAACATCTACAGTGAGGAACCTGAAAGTAGCCTTGACAAACCTATCAATTAACAGTTATGGGAAGTCATGTTGAGTCAAGGAAACTCTTCCTGAACTAACTTGTTTGTTTTTTTTCTTCTTCCAGTCACCTGTCTTTTAGCCTAACAAGCTTGAGGGAAATACAGCTCAATAGAAAAGCAAGCATGACGTCATTCCCAACAACAAACACACAGTCATACGTATTAGTTTCTGTGCGGTCAGTGTGAAGGTATGTCTCACCTGGCTGGATGAGTTCTCTATAACACCTACTCCTTGAGGCCGGGTTGACATTTTCGCCCAGGGATTCTCAAAAACAGGGCCAAAGGGGGGAAATATAAATGGAAAAACGTTTTCAGTGGTTGACAAGCATTTATAAGCTTGTCGTTAGAGGCTATTCGTCTGTTCTGACAGAAGCAATCAGTGTTGCTAGCTAGCCTGAACTAGCCACGCAGACAGAGATCAACAAGTTGAAGCCCAACATCAGTCCATATGTGGAGGGAAAAAAAAAAAAAAAAAAAAAAAAAACTTTTGAAGTCTCCGGTTGAAAATAAACAGCAGGTCCTTGAGGAGGATTTATGAAGGATTTGAAGTCTTCTCGGGGAGACTAACATGGAGCTCACTTATATTTGCTTCCCAACCGAATAAGCGAGAGTTTAAAAACAATTCATAACCTCCCAGGTCTTAAAAATGACAGTCATATGGAATGAGCACACGAAAATGAAGAGTCTCTTGGGCGAGTGTTATTAAGTGTTAGGCCAACCAAAAATCACAATTTTACCGACCTTCAAAAACAAGTGTCAACAAAAGGTGAAAATACCTCAACCGTCAGTTTGAGATAAACGAAACAAACGGCGCTTGACTGAACACGTTTGTGAAGAAAAACAACCGTGAGTGCTAATAATGAAGCTCTAGCAAACGTAAGATGGGTTACAAAAAAAAAAAAAAGATCAATCCCGAAAAACCCTCAGGATCCACTAAACCGTCTTCCGCCACTCACTGGATCCCGGTGACAAACGGTTCTTGAATGAAAGGAAACGTCTGAGGGCTCGCGTCCAAAGACAAACATCCAGAGTCAGGTAGTAAAATCCATGATTGCCATCGGGGCTGTGGTGAAACGGGTTTCAGTGGAGGCGGATCGGTGTCGTACTGCGGCCGAGCTGCTCAAACGCTCGTGCCTGATACCGGAACAAGCGCGAGAGGCAACATGGCCGATCTCCGGAGCGAGCGGAGGGGGGCTGAACGGGGAGGGGCGGCGGCGGATCCGTGCGCGGATACTCTAGGCGTCAGTCGGTGCTCGCATACTGCGGTATTCGCGGCCGTAACGGCGACTGTAGACGTGGGGTGACATCACGCGGTCGTTGTTACCGTGGAGATTTTGAAATTGAGCAGATGCCTGGACACGGGAAACGGCATCTGTGTGCCTGACCTGCTGTGTGATTGTGTGAGAAGTGTTCAAATAACTAAAGAAAAGAGGCATTTGAATTTTCAGAGAACGTTTGATTTTGAACAGGTCTGCTGCAACCGTATTTACAGCTAGAATTATACATTTACAGCCATTTAAAAATAACAAACAAAAAAATCTTAGTCTAAAACTAGGCATGTATATACAAAACAGACATCACAAAGCTTTCACAGATCAAATCGGAGGGTGTGTGAATCACAAAATGACTCTATCCATCTTTGACAGATAAAGGAATCATTCAACCCAAAGTTAAAAACCTGTCATTGTTTACTCACCCTTATGTAAATCCATAATCAAATTCTGTTAATTTTAGTGGAGCACAAAAAGGAGACTTTTTTTTAAAGAATCAAGAGATTTTTTTTAGGTCTGTTTGTCAGAAAAGCTATTTTATGGCTTTAGAAGACATGCAACATAACACAACACACTGACTTTCCTGAATTTGGCAGTCATGATCACTATGGACTGTTTAAAAAATAAAAAGATGTGTGAAAACTTTTGTATCTGTCCTTTGCTGTTCTATACAGGAACAGAACAGAAAACAGGTTCAAAACCACTCAAGGGTGAGTAAACAATCAGTTTGATGAACTAGTCCTCTTCTTAAGGAAACAATACACTCTTAATGATTTATAATGTTGGGCTTGTATCACAAATGCTTAGCACATCCTCCATAGCATCATAGAGAGTGACTTTGAAAGAGCTATGCATAAATGAATGCTAATACATGATGACATAATGCAAATACCTGAGTGAAAGTGTAATATACCTCTTTAAATAAACGAGCTTCAATCCACACACAACAAAACAATCCGAAACACCATAACATAAAACAAATTAAAAAAAAAAAAAATGCATGTAAAACTGAATCCTGAATGCAAATGTTTAGTCTCTTAGCTGTTCTACTGGCATGGTGAAAAGGTCAGAGAAGAAGCTCCCTTCATTGTCACCACCACCAAAAGCCAGAAGTGTTTGTGGGGATGACTCTGGAAGTTCCTCTTGTTCATCTTTAGATCCCTGTAAAACAAAGGCAATTATTATAAATAATGAACTGAAGCCACTTGATAAAGATCTTCATAATTTGAATTTGAATGTTTTTACCTGTTTGCATGTGGTGGGCATAGTAATGATGGAATGCCCAGCTCGGGGTACAGAATTGAGCTGGGGAAGAGTCAGAGATGACCAACAACTAGTGTCTGAGGAGAAAAGGTTGTTTTTTTTTTACTCCAGGTTAAATACAATCTTAAAATCTGTCAGCAGCATTTATGGCATGGTATGAGGTCAGCAAGATTTTTTAATTAATTTTTACTCTAGGCATTTACATGTAAATAAAGACATTTACAATTGCAGTCAACTTTTTATTAATCAATGCTGATAAAAGAAAATGCATCAGTTTCCACAAAATAAGCATATTAGAATGATTTCTGAAGGATCATGTAAGACTTAAGACTGAAGTAATGGAATAAATTAAAATGTAAAAACATTAAAACAGAAAAGCTTATTGTAAATTGTAATATAATATTTCACAATGTTACTGTTTTACTGTATTTTTGAGCAAATGAGTGCAGTTTTGGTGTGTATAAAATATTTTCAACAACATAAAAATCTTACCGACCCCAAACTTTTGAACAGTAGAGTATACAGTAACAATCAGAGTCCTGGCAGTGGAATTGGGGCATAAAACCTTATTCTCACCTGTGTTGAAGATGAATGCATCACTCAGTGCATTGTTCCCATTGTAGCCCCCATGAATCAGGAAGCTGCAGTCTGAAAGAACCACACAGCCATGCCAGCTGTGATACAGTAAGGGTCAGAGGTCAAATACTCAATACATCTAGGCTGATAAAGATACACCCAATCATGTAACCATAAGACGACAAATGATTGAATTTCTATTATATATTTAATTTGCACTAGAAAGCATGTTTTTAAAGAACGTCATAAATTGTTCTTAATTTACTCCAAGAGTAAATTGTGTCACATGTTAAATACCTTCTGGGAGACGGGGCTGTTCCACTTGTCTTCACAGCAGAAAACTCCATCAAACCTGAAATAAGTGGTGACAATGTGATATTTTAAGCTGACTACTCCACTTTTTAAAAGAGTACCTTCTGTAATTAATGTGTGAAAACAGTATGAGTAACACCAGGTATTAAATATGCAGACAGATCTATTGAATTATAACAGTTTCAAACAGAACAAATGGCAATCTAGTAGACTTCCTCAAGCATAGTAATAAAATGACTTTTATTATTGGTAAACATTATGTTATCACTTATTTTCCCCAATAAGAAACCAACTGAATTAAAAATCAAATAAATCTTGACAAGAATAACAATTCTTTCAGTATTTACCGAGATCTAGCATGAACATGTCATTGAAGCACACAGGGGTATCCCATCCGCCAAACACAAAGATCCTCCCCTGCATCACACATGCTGAGTGCCTGCACAAACAAATGAAAGAGAAAATACTCATCTGCCACATGTACAGTACAGCTGAAAACATCAGTCATGCAGTTAATGAAATATTACATCATACAACTTTGAATAAAAAGACATGAGCTCCCTACCCAGAGCGTGGTGCAGGCTTCTCTCCGTTGACAATAGGTTGATACCAGATGGCCATTTCAGGGTTAAAGATGTAGATGGAGTCACTGCAGCCGTCTGGTTCTGGGTGTGGGCGAGGAAACACTCCTCCAAACACAAAGAGCTCTCCTCGGAACATACTGCAGCTGTGGTAGGCCAGAGGAGGCACTTTTCCCTGCGCCTAAAGGGGTAAATGAAATTCAAATGAGCTTTTTAGTATATTCGGAACTTACTGGCTAAAACAATTAGACCTGGATTTACTATGGACTACAACCAGATGTTATCTTTAACACAAAAACAAATCTTGTGCCTAGTCATGTGTTACAATAATGCTGTATACTTCTCTGAAGGTTTTTGTTGTCGATAGAATCAATTGAATCTAACCTCAACCAAAGTCCAATGCCAGGTTTGTGTGTCTAGGATGTGAACATCATTAAACCATTTCTTATGCTTTGAGCCACCAAACACAAAGATACGCTTAGACTCTGGGTCATAGGTCGCTGTGTGACCAATGCGGGCCTCAGGGGTGGGTCCTTCTGCAAGGGTTTCAGCAGGTACCCAAGAAAGATCCTCTGAAAAACATTAAGAGCAGAGTTGCATCTACCAATAGATTACAATCTATTGACATGAGACAGAAACATAATGTGAAATGCTTACCTGTGCACAGTTTCCAAATGGGGTCTTTGCAGAACTGCATTCTGGCACCTTGTCCTCCAATCAAAATGGCTGTCTGAGGATCAATGGGACAGAGAGTTTGACCCCAGCGACCTGACGGCTTGTCCAGTGGAGCTGAAAAAGAGTGTTAAACATACAATAACTATCATATCACATAACTCATATGCTTCACACATATAAGCAATGAAAATATTCACTCACCAGTCTGTGAGGGGGTTTTGGCCTGCTTGCCTTTAGCTTTGTGGCTCTGTGAACTGGAAGTTGCAGTCTGTTCCTCCTTTTGTGAGAACAGACGTGTCTGACCGCCACGATGATTGTTCATGCTCCGTCTTTGAGGTGTCACCTTTTCAGAGCCGTTAGGGCAGATGTTCTCCTTGCCTCTACCTTCATTAACTTCCTCCTCCTCCTCTCCCTGAGATCTCTTTCTCTTGCCTGGACACCCTCTCAATGCGGGTAATGCGGGGTTACACTGGAAACAATGAATTGAGAGAAGACACTGCAGGTAAGTACAGGCAAACACACAGTGAATCTAACCCAGGCAGGTTAAACTCACCTCTGGAGTGCATTCCATCTGTGAAAGAGTCAGCCCCGGATCCAAAAACTCTGTAGTACCCTTTGGAAAACAGGATCATGGGTCAGTTACTGTATGCACAGGTCCAAAGACTTCACACAGAATGCATATATTATGCATATATTATGGATAATTTGATTAGGCTTTCAGCAAAGATTGTAGCATCTTTGACTAGAAATTTTCAAAATGAAATGGAAGTAGTGACAGATCTTCCATTTTGTGACATACATCCAAGTGAAATGGATGATTGACAAGGACTTGGTTCTATCCATTGAATGTGTATTGACTGATTGGCAGTTCTGAATGCAAGCATGAAGTCGATTGTAAGGCCTTGTCCACATTAATACATTTTCGTTTAAAAACACGCTGTTTCTGTCATGGAAAACTGAGCTTTTTTTAAAACGTTCTCCAAAGTGGATACATTTGACAACGTACTTTTCGCGTTGTAGTGTGGACTGTGAAAACGGAGGCTTTTGAAAACGATGACGCATGTTTAGTCATGTGACACATTTTGTACGAATAGACATCTCTTTACAATGTTTATACCGGTAATTGTGCAGTTATGTGCTATTCACTTTCACACTGTTGCCAAAGATATTTACTTTGCACACTCATATTACAGTCCTAAAAAGATGATAGAAAATTTACTCACAATTGCTGTCCTGCAGCAAAACATAAGGGCAGTTGCGTTTTAGATCAAACATGAGTGAGCGCGACATGGACGCGCACTGAATGATGAGATATTTCTGTAAATAAAATGATCCTGCCAGAAGAATTGCATGAAAACTTATTATGTCCATTCCATCTGTATCATCTCAGTGAGGTTTTACACATGTGCAGTAAGGTGAATTTAACGTTTTCAGACATTTCAGCGTGGATGAGAAACTTTTGGAAAACGCTTGTAAACGCTAAAGTGGACAGAAAACGTTTTGAAATGAAATCTCCATTTTCAAATGTATCCGGATTAATGTAGACGTAGCCTAAGAAAGGGACAGGATTTAAGCAACCTAAATGACTGAAGATGACTGGCATGGAAATAAATCTAGCATGCTCACCAGAAGATTGAGTTATGACATGGACGAATAGATCAACATGCTTTATGCTTTTAAAAATTGATGAATTTCCATTTCATACAGACTTTAAAACCAGCACAGAAAACATCTCAATTCTCCAGATTTCATTTGGGATTTGTTGTGTAACACAAAATGAAACTGAGCTTGTACAGTCTCTTACCCCAATAAGTTTTACAGTTAAGGTTGCTCCACTGGACCAGACACCATCCTCACCAGATTCCCATGACAGACATCTGAGAAGAAAAAAGGTTTATTAAGGGATTAAAGGTTACTATTAAATCGTATTGGACTGATTTAACATAAATAGTAAACTTACTTATTGAATGGTGTTAGCTTTCCCATATTAATGGGTATGTTCCTCTCATCAGCCAGTTCCACAGAGACTGAATCTCGCTTTCCCCAGTCTCCTCTGGTGAAGAGAACCATCAGCTGGACACTAGGCTGGATCTCAATTGAGCTCTGCCATCCATCAGGCCTGTTGTGGGAAATAAACGATGAAGAACACAATCCCCTCATATAAGGAACACAGGTTTACCATATAGTAGACAAGTAGATACAGTACTGTTGATATTGTGCACATATTTGTAGTTGCGCAAGAACTTTACGAGGCGGGAGTCTGTATTGCACATCAAGACTGCTTGAAAATATTAAAACGTATAAAGCTATCTGAATACATTTCATGCATGAAACTACTTGAATCCATGTAAGCGTGCACAACTTAAGTTGCATTAAAATAGCATTCAATAAACAGCCAAATGCATCCAATGCATTTCCAATCATGTTTGTTTATCTCAGTGAATTTTACCTTAAAATCTGCTGTGGTGGTTCATCTACTCCAAATATGGCATAAACACCAAAGTCCTCCATTGCAACGCTTTTAAGTTGACACTCTCTAACAGAACAAGTGCAAAAAAGTAATTTAATTAAACTCCGACAGACAGACCCCTATCTCCCGCCGACCGAAACCACAATAAATATGAAACTCGCGCCACCGCCACGACGTTTCATTCACGAAGCGCAATGATTGGATGAGTGGGCGGGAGCGCAATCCTATCGACCAATCCTATAGAAGAAGCAAACCGTTTTCCTGTTGTTGCAATGTTGATTGACAAGTAAAATCAACCAATGGATGAATGACTTCATTACAGGCGGGATGCGTGATTGTCATGGAGGAGGGACATTCTTGTGATGATCAGGGGCACGTTCAGGCTCACACCGGTGCCCAACATTTTGCTACGGTTTCCGGGTTGAACGACATGTTTCCTGGAAACGGTGTGCAACGGTGTGCAACGGGGTTTGAGATACGTTTTCTCTTGTTTGGTGGGTGTGTCAAAAATGTCAGCCCAATCAGCAGCAACGTGTATATAAACCACGCGGTATTAAAGAGACAGATCGCACAATGGGTCCAAGTGAAGTCATTTAATATGTGTCCGCTGCAGCTCGGTATACGCAACAATTGAAGATTTATAGTTTTATAGTAACATAGCATATCAACATGATGATGATGAATTTGTAAGTAAATGTAATCAAAATAAATTCACAAGAGCAAGTATATTGTTTGCACATGTTTATTTACATTAAAGGCAAAATAACTGAAATAATAAGAGCACAAGTATAGATCTGGAACTTCTTTAAGTCTGTCTAAATATCATGTAGTAATTGCAATGTCTTCTGGTCCATATCCTTTTCTTAGGAAGGTGTGCTACTGATTAATGTAACATAAAAATACTGTACATATTTCTATATTTTATTGTATTGTGGAGTGACACTTTCATAAACTTTTCTATGCTCCTCTTATTATATAATGGTAAATATTACAATATCATAGCACAACAACAGTGATCAGCAATAATGATAAGCCTAATACTCACAATAAAAATAACAAGGTCATATAGATCATAACACAGTCTCGAAGGTAAGAAGTGGATTATCTTTCACCTGAAATGTTTGTCTTTTCATCCTGAAATGCGAGGCAGATGTTGGATCACAATAATTGAGTGTGTGCGACGAACAACCGTATAAGTCCAAAAAAACAAAAAATGAGATAACCATGTGACATTAATTTGTATGTGTGAACTTTGTATACAGAAACAGTTTGGGGATATTTTCGCGCGACCAAGAGTCCGCATTTTAAACGTTAAAATAGCGTCACGCGGAAAAACCGTTTATGTCCACAAAGAAGAATGGAGATGCCGCTTGCTGTCATGTCCGCTTCGGACATTAAAAGGCAAAACCTCGGCAAAAAAAAGAGAGCCGACATGACCAAATGGAAGGACAGAGTAAGGAAGGCTTTGAGGGATGCTGGAAAACCATATTTGACTCGAAGAGGAGAACAAAAACCAGGGAAAAATCCACCGAAAGAGGTGAGTGGAAGAACCGTATATGTGATGTGATCTCTCTCTCTCTCTCTCTGAACGCGCTGAGGAGCGCTAAACACCGCATAAACAGTTAACCTATCAAAATAAACCACATACCATATATAATAAAGCTGTATTCATTCATATTTCCCGCCAGTCCTGTGTAAAGTACGGCAAGCAGAGTTTATTTGTTTATATATTTATTTATATCGTGAGATGGCGGAGCGCGAGAACAGTTTAAAGTAGTATATACACAGGTGCGCTGCGCCAGCTTTTCTAAATAAACGACCTTATGATATGTTGTATAATATTTAGCTATGATGTATGTCTGCATTGTATTTATTGTTTTTATTTATTTATATATATATTGTTTTTTGTTAATAATTCAGTGTTATTGCCTGTACTGTAAGAAGGTCTATGTATTGTACATTGTTCATACTGTATTTTCTGTTTTTAAAATAATAAACTTGAAAGAAATGCTTAATATTAACCTGAAGTTTCTGTTACTGTATTAAAACTAAGATAAAGGAATCAGATCTTTAGTGGTTTAAAGTGATATGATGAACTGGAGTTATTCCACACTAACTGGACATATACCGTTCTTCCACATTTCAGAAATATAAATCACAATAACTTTTGATTTTTAATACTGACACTGAAAAATGTTATCTCCTTAGAAATGAGAAGCTTTTGTTGTCTATTTTCAAGTAAAATAAAAATATATAATATAATGTTCACAATCCAAATGAAAAAAATCTTATTACTCAAAATTTGAAAATATGGACTTGTATGGTTCTTCGTCTCAAGGCCTCAATTAGGAACCACAGTTTCCACAAATCCCTTCACTCGATTGGGATGTTCTCTTTTATTCTGGACGGCAGGGGCAGTGACTGTAACATCGAGCGTATTTTGCAGTATTAAACACGTATTTATACCGATTTCATCAGGCTCCGAAAATTCTTCAAAAAGAACACAAAGAATGGCCTTCTCAGCTGCCATAGTTGCAACTCTTGCGTCATCAGAACAGTGTTCAACGCATCACCGTTTCCGTTTAATAAACGTTTTGCACCGTTTTTTCGGGGCTGAACGCAGCCCAGGTTTGGTAATCTGTGTAAAGAAGAGAATTTCACCTCATAAAGTGAGATCACAAAAGTGGCAAAATGATACAAAGAGAAAATGATTATGTAATTATGAAGTAAGCTTAAATGTGCTATCACGTAAACTCAACAAATCAATACACTGTCCGCTGGTGACACCTGCTGGTCAAATGCATGTTAATGCCATGGAAAGATTTTAACTGTGTTATTTGCATCATGTATAATATTGCAAAACAGTTTTACATAAATTAGGACCTTAAATTTACAGACTCAAATTTCTACAGAGGTTCCATATATAATAAGGCTGTGATATGGTTATATTTTAATTATTATCATTGAATACTATTCACTTGTGTTTAATATTTCAATTGACCTATTAACTTTTTTTTTGTCTTGATTTCATGTGAACATTTTTATATTTTGTTGGGATTTTATTTGTATTTTTTTAAATTATTGTTGTTGTTGTTATTGTTTAACATTTTTCATATATAAAAAGTGTAAAAGTTGTTTATTCGTTATTCATTAATTTACTCGATATTGTCGTCACGTGACTCAGGCAGGCTCCGCCCATCATTAGCTTCAACATTACAGGTGAACAAGAGTTGCTGACCAATTATTAGACGTTTTTCTAATCAGGAGCAGCGAAACAATGTGCAAGCATCTAGATGTGTTACGTTTTTGACAGTATTTGTCAATTTTGCAACACGACAAGTAAGTTAATTTGATTTCAAATGAATGTACGCTTAGCAAGCACTTTTGTATTGGAGTGCAGTTAAAGCTAAAAGAGTGTCAGTTTGTTATTCCATTAATGTTACCTAGGCTCGAGCTCATGTTATTTCGTGTATATTATTATACAAATGTAAGGAAGACAAACGTGAACGTTTGTTATCAGTCACACTGGCAAACTAAAATTAGGCCCTATACTATAACTGAGATACACCTGTCATATTTCAGGCTCATAAAGTACAATCATTTTTAAAGACCAACATATTTGTGCGTTATCTATTAATGTTATCACAAATAGGTCTGTATTCTTTAGTATGATGTATATTTTAAAATCTTTCAGCAGATAATGGCAAATCATGGTGTCAATGCAGAGGGGAAGCGGCTTCCACGAATGGCTGCCACTCTAATGATGCACTTTACCACTGAGAGGGAGCCCACCTTTGGCATCCACAGAGCCAGTTTCAGGCCTGTCACCCCTAGCAATGAGTTTGAAGATTCTACTGGAGGAGACAGTCAATCCACTATCCCAGAGTTGTGCCACTTTGTTGATACTGAGGAGTCCACTGCTGTGAAACAACATTCCCTAGAAGACCAGTCATTGGAGTCTCCACCCCAAGTGGAGGACCTGGTCTCTGACCCAGAGTCCCCTTCTGCATGGAGTCTGAGTAGTGGTACAGGAGGTGAAACCAGCCTAGAAGTACTGGAGGACAATACAGATGACTCTCTTCGGAGGAACCAAAGAACTGGAGTTTTGACTGGAGTTTCTAACAATTTTTCATTATGTTTTTGTTTCTTCACTACCAGTGTTGTCGCAAACTCTTGCTCTTTCAGTGAAGTTCACAGACTGGCACAAGTGTCTCATAACAGCTCTGTGTACTGAGCGTTTTGACAAGCTTCTCAGAGAATGCCTGGAGTACCAGAACACTAAGAGCTGCTTCACTGCGTTTGTACAGGAGAGAGGTGAGTGTGATAAAATAAAATAAAAACTATTTCAAAATAATTCAAAAAAATATTATCTCCATCATACTAAATAACATTGGTGTGAGATACACTGTGTTTTGATTCAAGACCGCTCTTTGTGCATGGTTAAGGACTGAAGCAGTAAGATTTTTCTGTAGGGCCAGTAAGTCAAATTTGCACCTGGCCTTTTTATGAATTTATAATTAACATTTCTTACTTGTAAGCGTATTCTAATTTTATTAATCATATATTCATTATTTTAATACTATTAAAAGCCTTTTTTTTTTTTTCTTTTTTTTTCCTCACATGAACATTTATATCTTTCTCATAAAAAGTTAGATTTCCTTTGCAAAGAAAATTTACAATAATAGCTGTAAATTATACCATTATATTATTTGAACAGGAAACCGCAAGACAGCCATAAATTCTTAAACATGTTCAGATATGGCAAAACATTATTCATAAGTTTGTCATTTTCAATCCATTTGTACTGATCCAAGATTATCACAATAGTCAGTCTTGTTTAATTTTGACAAAACCTCAACTATGTTAGCCTGTTAGAACATTTTTCCTACCTGACGAACAGAATTCATTTAATAGAAAACCAAATGTTTAAACATTTTTGCGTAGTGCATGTGACGTCTGTGTGAAAAATATCATGAAATCATTTTATATGTATTGTATGTGTGTGTCAGAGGTGCTTGACACAGGTGGTCAGCGCTGTGAGGAATATGAAGTGGTAGCTCTGGGATCAGGTCAGAACTGCTGCAGTGGTTGGCTTTCTTACACAGGATCTATCGTCCATGACTGCCATGCCATTGTCATCGCCCGCAGAGCCCTCAAAAGGTGCAACAAACTTTAATGTAGACACATTTCTATACTCAAAGTATAGACAGAGAAAGACAAAGAGATTTTATTTAATTTGTTTTATATGAATTCTGTTTTTAGTGTCTGTCCAATTTTTATTTAGATGTGGTTGGTCTCTGTTTCTAGGCTGTTTGCAAGTTAAACTGCTATTGTAAATGTGGAAAAAAATGTGTCTGTTGTCCTGTCTGGTGTCACAGGTACTTGTACAAGCAACTCCTGCTGTTCTACAGCACTGATCCAGAGCTGAAGAAGCGCTCCATATTGGAAAGTGCTCCATCTGAACGACTGCTTCAGCTCAAGCCACACATTTACCTTCATTTGTACACTAACAAAGCCCCCAAAGGAGCAGCTCAGTGCATAGTTTTGTAAGTTTAACTACTTTGTTTATACTCTGTTGTCTGCTCTCCACTGTAAATATTAGAAAACTCTCTATTGTGTATATTAAGAGTATTATATTTAGAACATGGTGAAAAGAGATATGTGTTTGTTTTTCCACAGGCAGTCTCAAAGCAGTGCTTATTCCACTCTGAAGCTGCAGTGCCATCCTAAAGGCTCTCTCATCCCTGCTGCCTTCCTGCTTCCAAGCATGTGGGGTGCTCGCATCCGTTGCATGTCCCACAGTGCCAAACTCATCTATTGTGTTGTCTCCTTTAGCTTGATATTTATCTGTAAAGTATTTGCATAAAAAAAGGCTTTTCTTTACTCCACTCAACACCTTCATCACCTCTCAGTTCCCATTATGTATTTTATTTCTCTCTTTCAGTTCTCCATTTGTAAGCGGTCCTGGATCGTCCAGCAGACTTTGTAAAAGAGTGCTGTACTTCTGCTTCAGAAAAGTCTCAGCACTGGCAGGCCACCATGACTTTTTGGCATTCACTACATACCACAATGCTAAAGTATGTACATTTATTTTAGTTTGGATAATAATATTCACACACAAGTTATTTTTTCATAACTTTTTGGGTTTGTATGTTAAAATGTAGATTAAATGTATATAAATGTGCCATTTTGTGCTATATATGGTCTGTTGTTGTAAGCTGCTAATCTGTTTTATGTTCTGTCTAGATGGCTGCCCAGCTGTATCAGGAGACCCAAAACTCAAGTCAATATGCAGTTCTTGGCCAACAATGCTGGACCGTGGAACTCCAAACACTTGGTAGATTGCTTCAGTCGTTAAATGACAGATTGAACAAACCTTGAAATTCATTTAGGTTCCCAGTCATTTCAGAATTTTGATGTTCAACAGATCTCAACAGCCATCTTTCCTGTTGAATGTTCATTGACGTTTGAATCACATTCACTTCCACTGAAAAAAATTTCTGTTCTAAAAATGGAAGAGTTCTACCAGCTATTTTGATCTGATAGTTAATTAACGTTTGTGTGGTTGTTTTGCTTTTGCAGTGTTATTTTGATTTTGTGATTTGTTTTGTTTATTTGATGGGAAAGATTGCAATGAAGAGACTTTCTGTTGGCTTGCCATATGTACATATTTGTGATAAAGAATAATAAAACATTGTGAAGTCATTGTAATATGGTTCATTTAAAGGAACCGTAAATATATCCTACCATAAATATATCAAAACATAATTTTTGATTAGTAATATGCATTGCTAAGAGCTTCATTTGGACAACTTTAAAGGTGATTTTCAGAAATTTTTTTTTTTTTTTTTTTTTTGCAC